>JAGFNQ010002226.1:0-88405 GCA_024364735.1 Boesenbergia rotunda
CGATTAGGGAACCCTAGGTCGCGAGTAATAGGGTTTTCACGCAGATTTGAAGCAGCATTGCTCCGACATTTCTTCGACGCTCTTCAGCTTCTTCATCGCCATTTCATGTGAGGCCTTGGAGCTTAGTGCTGCTACTTTTGCATAAAAGAGAGCTAAATTGTATAAATCTTATAAGATTTCTATTGTATTTGTCTGTTCTTGAGTGTTTCTTCTTATAAGCTTATAAGAGGTTTCTCCACCTCAAGAAGGAGATCTTTTATGGTATATGAGAGAGTGAGAAAGAGCGGATCCTTGGATTAGTCACCTCAAGGAGGTGGATACCAAGTAAATCGAGGTGTTAGCATTGCTCAAGTCTTCCGCTGTAACAAATCTTCATCGATCAAAGATCGGAGCTAATCATCCCCCCTCTAGCTCTCCTACCGGTCCTAACAAGTGGTATCAGAGTGAGGTTGCTCTTCTTTGGACTCATCGCCAAGAGAGCAAGAGCTAGAGGAAGAAGAAGGAAGTTTGAAGAAACCTTAATTTCAAAAAGTTATCATCAACCGCGTTCAACTTCAAAATGGAGTTCAGCTATGATATTCGGGCACCTCCACCGTACGACAATGCCAATTTCGATCTTTAGAAGATAAAGATTGAAAATTTTCTCATGATGGAGATAGAGCAATGGTTTGCTCTAATGAAAGACTTTGAAGCTCCAATAAGTAGCAATGGGAAGCTCCTCAAGAAAAGCAAATGGAATGAGGAGCAAATCAAGAGATGTGAGGCCAACGACAAAGTGACCAAATTATTGGTCAATCTATTGTCAAGCACCATCTTGAGCCAAATTGGAGACTATCAAGATGTCAAGGAGCATTGGAGCAAGTTGACCAAGCTTCATAAAGATCCCTCCACTATACCTAATTAACATAAATCCGAAGAGGGAGATTCATCGGATGAAGAGGACTCGGATGTTGAGAGACGCTCAACATCCGAGGAGGAAATTCAAGAAGCATTGGCCGACGAGGAAATTCAAGAGTCCTCTACCTCTAGAATTGAGGGGGAGCAAAGATCTTTAACTCTGGAAAAAGAAGAAGCCTCTACCTCCGAATCGAGTGAAGAGTCATGTGCCACTCCTACAAGCAAAGGTATAGAAATTTTACTTTGTCAAAATAAAAATCATATCATTTGCTTTGATTGTAGGAAAAGAGGACACTACAAAAGTAAGTGTCCCAAATTAATCAAAAGGAAGGTGCAACTGACACCCAAGACCAAGGAGAAGCCAAAGGAGGTTGGCCCCGAGGTACGGAAGGATAAGAAGCACATTGTGTACTTCTCATGCAATCAAAGGGGACATTATTGAAATCAATGTTAAAAGGGGAAGGATCTGACCAAAGCTAAGAGAAGGAGCTCAAATCAAGGAAGTGCCTCCAAGAGTAACTCTAAGGTAGCATTAGGTAATGGTATTTATTTTCATCATGATAAAATGCATGCTAAAAATTATTTTTATCATTTTAATATAATTTATCATGAAAATAGGAGGTATGAAAAAACTATTGGACCTTGGATGGCTAGAGAGGGGGTGTGAATAGCCAGACACACAGACTTTTGTTTCTTTGAACTTTCTGCAATTAGGGTTAGCAGCGGAAACAAACACAGAAAGAAAGACAGAACCGAAATACAGAAACTAAACACAAACCAGCGCTAACAAGGAGGGTTTACAAGGTTCGGGGATAGCTTGCCCCTACTCCTTGGCGTGCCCGTGAGGTGGGCGATCCCTTGATCGTCGGCAGATCAAGCCCTGGATCTCCAGATAGATTAGAACCTCCTTCTCGGTGGAGAAACCTCTCCATAATCATCTCAAGATGATATGAGAATAAGCACAGAGACACGAGAAGAAAACTCACACAGATGCAACAGAAGCGCTCAAGCAAGAAGCCTATACAGAGAGCTAAACAACCCAGCAAAACCCACAGCAAAAACCCTTCACTTGTTTTCTGTCTGTTCTACTTGCTCCTCTGCTTCGCCAGCTTCTTCTTAAGTCTCTGCTCACTCGGCGCGTCTGTAACCACTAATCAGCTCTGTCATCACTGACCCACTGACCTCTACTGGGCTCAGTCCACTGAAACCTCTTTAGCTGAGCCTCAGGTCAATCGCCAGCTCTGCCAGACAGTTGCCAGCTCGCGCTAGAAGCCATTGAATCATGCGAAGGGAAAACGGACAAACCTGACCGAAGCGAAAGTCGCCAATTGACCCTCTTTCTTGGTTTGAGTCATCCTTGTGTCACTTGCATACTCAACAGAAGCTTAGCACAACATATCAAAAGGAAATCAGCATGTATCAGAAAGATTCAGGCGTAATCAGAAGTCTGACAATGTTTTCAAATTAAAGTTCAGACACTGATCGGTCACCAGACCGATCAGTGAAGACCCTGATCGATCAGACTCCTGCCTGATCGGTCCAGTGACACTGTACGATCGCAGATCTGAACCTGTGATCGGTCACACTAACCGATCAGGGATCGAGGATCGGTCACCAGACCAATCCACCAGATTGCTGGAGTTTCCTCCAGCTCCCACCAGCCAAAAGGCTCCTGATCGGTCCTATGACCAATCAGGTCATGCCCTGATTGGTCCAAGAGATCGATCAAGTCACCTCTGGACCGATCAGGGACCCTCTTGATCGGTCCAGGAGAAACCTTGATCTGTCCAAGTGACCGATCAGGTTTTCTCCGGCCTTCCTGATCTCTCTCTGATCCGTTCACTAGAACGATCAGAAGCCAAACAAAAATCATACAGAATGTTTCTGTTCTCTCCCTGATCGTTCACCAGAACGATCAGACTCCCTGGATCGATCACCAGACCGATCTATTAACAAGGGAGCTTGTGCTAACTTCTGATCGGTCGACAGACCGATCCAGCCACTTGGCTGACTCATGCTCAGTCCCCGAACCAAGACTTCATGCCCGGCTTCACTCACCAGGACTTTGTTCAACCTAGCATCACTCACTAGGACCCGGCTTCACTCACCGGGATTTCCTTCACCTAGCTTCACTTGCTAGGACCCGGTTTCACTCACCGGGGTTTCCGTCACTCAGCATCACTCACCAGGACCCAGCTTCACTCACTGGGGTTTTCGTCACCTGGCTTCACTCACCAGGACCTGGCTTCACTCACCGGGGTTTCCATCACCTGACTTCACTCACCAGGACCCGGCTTCACTCACCGGGGTTTCCGTCACCTAGCTTCACTCACCCGGACCCGGCTTCACTCACCGGGGTTTCCGTCACCCGGCTTCACTCACCGGGACCTGGCTTCACTCACCGAGATTTTCGTCACTTGGCTTCACTCACGAAGACCCCGCTTCATTCACCGGGATTTCCGTCACCTGGCTTCACTCACCAAGACCCCGCTTCACTCACCGGGATTTCCATCACCCGACTTCACTCACCGGGATTCGTACCCAGTTCCCGACCAAGACATAAGACGAACTTATCTTACCCACCTAAACTTAAATCAGTGTCAACACCAAAACAACAATCAAGTCAGACTGCATCAACAATCTCCCTTTTTTTGTTGTTTGACAACCCAATTCTAAGTTTAGGTATTAGCAATCAATTGAAGTCAAATTTCCATTATCGCAAGGGGTTCAAAGTCCTCCCCCTACAATAATTAAATTTGTAACAAACCCAATAAAACCTAAACTTAATCAACCATTCTCTCTCCCTTTGTCAAACACCGAAAAGGGTCTGGTTGTTAAATTTAAACAACTCCCCCTTAAACGAGGGTCTCTCCCCAAACCCAAAATAACGAAAGGTAATTCTTGAAGTGCATATGAGATGCATATACCATAAATGTATCATGACAATAATATATATGCATTATATGTCAAGTACAGAATCAAAAGACAATGTCAATTAAATGTCAATTAATAGTCAAAAGATAATGTCAATTAATAAGTCATAAGTCAGAGCTCATCAGTCTGTGAGCTGATCAGGGAGAGCCCTGATCGGTCTGTGGACCGATCAGAGAGAGCCCTGATCGGTCACATTGACCGTTCAGGATGAGGCCTAATCGGTCTGTGGACCGATTAGATTTTAGATGAATTCTAAAACCCTGATATCAAACTACATTAACAATTTCAGAAAAATTTCTAAAACATGATTTGAATCCCAAAACGACTTTGTCTAAGCTATAAAGTTCCAATTCTCAAGTATCTGTATTGAGAATAGAGTAAATGGAAAAATTTGAATAGAGTAAATTTGATAACCCATAGATCTAAGTTTGTCTTAATCATAGACCTAATTCTCAATTCTATTGGTAATTCATCAAGATTGGATTAAATTTGATAATTCATAGTCCCAAATTTATATCAAGTTCATTTTTCTTAACCATAGATCTAATTAGATTGGAGTAATCTTGATAAATCATAGTCCCAAATGTATACAAATACAAATGAAAAAATTTTCTAGTGACACCAATAAATAGAGTAAATGGGAAAATTTTCCATGTATCTATATTGGGTATGGAGTTTATGATTTCCATTTACTTAACTCCAATCATCTAAATTTGTTATGAAAAAGAACCATTCATCATGGGTAGTAAATGGTTACCCATTAAGTGGAGGAAATGGTAAGCACATCCCTCACCCGACTTCACTCATCGGGATTCGTGCCCAGTCCCTAACCAGGACTTAAGCCGAACTTATCTTACCCACCTAAACTTAAATCGATGTCAACACCAAAACAATAATCAGGTCAGACTGCATCAACAAAACCTAAGGAGAACTATAGAGCCTTCCATGCTAAGACTACCACATCTAAGAATGGGAACAAGTTAGAACATTTCATGGTAGACCTAACAAATCTAATGCCAATAAGGAAAATTGCCAAGGCTATACTAGAAAACCAAGTCTTGATGAAGTAATGATTGAAAATCAAGTTTTGAGGTCAAAACTTGAGAAATTAAAAAAATCCCTCAAAAGAATAGAAAATCTTCTTAAGGGATCTAAGGATCAAAACCTAGATTTAGGAAATCAAGGACCCTCTAGGGGCAAGAAAGGTTTGGGATATAAACCTAAAGCCAAGAATGATGGCCCATCTTACCATAGAGTTTCATATAGATATAGTACTCAATTTAGGTCTAGGAGTCAAGTCAAGGTCACAAGGAAAGCTATCTCTAAAGTTGACCAAGACAAGATCAATATGACTAAGGCTTTGGAGAAGCCTAGAAAAGTCATTAGAAAGGTATCAAGGGAAGTTATCCCTAGTGAATACCTAGATCACTCAAGGAGCACCAATAGGTTTTGGGTTCACAAGAGTATGTTCGCCACACCATAGATAGTGAAGGATCGTTTCAGGCGTGCAGAGGGGGGTGAATGCACTTTTTCGGATCTTGGATATCTACAGAATTGTTAGCGCAGTGGAAATAATATGCAAAGGAATTAAAACAATGCTAACACTTATCGTTTACTTGGTATCCACCCAGATGGGTGACTAGTCCAAAGATCCACGCCGCGAGCACCACTTTTCACTATCGAAAAGTCTCCTTGAGGTGGAGAAACCTTTACAACAAGATCTTCCTCTTTACAGATGCAGAAATACGAGAGAGGAAGCAAGAATCACTCTATAGACGAGCAGCACTTCGACACTGTACGGAACCATACCGTGCACGTACAAAAAGTGCTCCTTTTATAGGTGAACAGGACAGATTCGCAATCTGTCCAGCCCGCACCAGTCGACTGCCCCTAGGGCAGTCGACTGGCCTAGCATTAATTGCTAGCCAATGGCTAGTTTCGGGGTATACCAGTCGACTGCCCAAATGCCAGTCGACTGGTCCGAGGCCGCAAACTTTCTGTGGGTTTTGGTAGTCGACTGCCCCAGAGCCAGTCGACTGCCCTGCTTCACAGCTCAGCTCCAGCCACTCCGAACCTTCTCCTTCACATGTGCCTTCAGGTATGCTCCCTTGGCTCACCCCTTGAAGTCCTCTTCCTCTGGCTATCGTCCCTCGGATACGCATGCAAGCCTTCCCTTGGCTTACCTCCATGCCACCCTTCACGTGTGCCCTTGAAGTCCACTTCCCGGCTTGCCCTTGGAGCTCTCCTCCCTCGGCTCTCGTCCCTCGGATATGTCCACCATGTGTGATTCTCCAAGTCCTGCAAACTCAATCACACACATCAAATACAACACAACACTCTAACTTTAAACATATTCACCCACACACATCAAAACCATGATCTTCCAATCATTTAAGGGTCGATTGCCTCAACAGATAGGTCTAGGGAGTGTCAATTCAAATTGGAAGAGTAGTTAACCCAACCTTGATAAAGTTGGTACAACTAGATTAGAATCCAAAGATATGCTAAGTTGGGGAGTTTCGACATTATCTTGGAAAATTATGGGCAAAATTAGGATTATCAATGGTTTAGCGATGAGTTATTGATACTTAGATCGGAAAGCTAAATATTTTCTTTTATGCTATTATGCCATGATTTATATGCCCTATTACATGCCATGACATCATAATTTATCATTCATATTTTATTATGAAAATATCATGTGTCATGTCATACATGCATCATTTAGTTATAATAAATATTTTTCTTTTGAAAATGTTTATGTGGATGTATGTCATAGTCATTATCATGCATGGTTCAATTTATATTGAAATTAAGGACATTGACATTAATTGACATCCTAGATAAATGATCAAAGTTTATAATGTCTAAATAGAGATACATGAACCCTAATTTAGGACGAACTAATTTACACATCTCATCAAGACCAAAAGTTGATTTGTGTGTGTTTTGAGACACATTAGAAACAAGTGAGATGTTAGGTTGATGAATAAAACTCAAAGTGTTAATTAATGTGCATCTTATTAAGTTTTAGGTTCATCAAAACATGAATTTAAATGAACTCCAATCATTGAGAAAACTAATGTATAAGTCATGTGCATTTAGCCCAAAGAACATGGTTGGAAATTATTTTTGAAAATTATTTCAAAACTATTTTGGAAAATCTCATGATTTTTGAAATTTTGTAAAATTATTTAGGAGCTTCTAAAATTCGGTCTGAAATTGTTTTCTGAAATCAGAAACTCCCAATCGATCAGGTGATCTATTAGGACAGTAACCAATCGATTGGTGAACCTTTTATGCGAGAATAGAAACTCGCGTAATCGATCCGTTGATCGATTAAGGGTAGCTGTAATCGATTAGATGATTGATTAAGGCATAACTTAATCGATTGGTTTCCAACACTAATCGATTGGTATGACTGAAACTGTATGATTTCAGTTCTTTAACCCAATTTTGAGTAACCTAACAATCTCTAGCCCCTTAGAATATTTTTATAATTATATTTGTGTAAATTTCATTATGGAATCAAAAAAAGAGATGGTTTGGTGAAAACTATAGGGTTAAGTGTAGGGATCTCCTGGCGACATAAACAAAAAAAACGCAGCGGAACCAAAATCCCTCGAGCAATCCATGCGAAAGAAAACTCGTACAAACCGATCTACAACTACTGATCTTATGGATATACCTTTGATGTGTGCCCTTTCATTTATCCCGCTCATCCAAGGTACGCCGGATCTCTTGCACATCCAAGCATTCGTGCCTCTATGCATATCCACATGAACACGATCTCTCAACTTCAGAGAAGAACTACCTTAGTTGTGCTAGCAACTTGAGGTAGTTCACAAAACCACCAAGAACCCCAAAGAAAGGGTTTCGACCAAAGAGGGAGAAGAGGAGGAAGAGAGGAATGGAAAAAAGACTTAGCCTCATCCAAAATTGACAAGAAAACTCTTTTATACTCATCCCATGAATATGAAGAGTTTTTTGTCCCTTTAGCTTCCCTTCATTAAAGCCAATAAAGAGCACATCTTCTCATGTGACTCTTCAACTACTCTTCATTCAATGAAGAGAATCTTTTCCTCTTCCTTTATTATTAATTCATTAAACACTTTAATGAATTAATACCTTATCCAAATGTGGTTGAGTCTAATCTAAATGAGTCTTACTCAAATTAGATCTCAATCTCATAATCCAATTGGATTCACTTGAATCTAACTCAATTGATCCAATTCGGATCAAATCTTAGTCAAACTAAGATCAATCAATCTCCGAAGCATCGTGTCCTTAGTGTGTGACCCAATAGGTTCTTGTAACGTTGGCAATGTGTCTAAACCGCTTTAGATACATAAGCAATGAGCAGCATCTAGCAATGCATCATTGCTACCCAAGTAATAAGAAAATCGAGATCCGACTTAACCTCCGTGACTATGACAATATATAACCTTGTTCTTCTATCCTTGATATCTAGATTGACCAATGAGGCATAGACTATGTCATCCTCGATCAATCTTTGTGTTTCTTGATCCCCAGGTAGACTCACTCAACAAATGAGCTCGATATCTCATATTGACTCATTAGAGCATGGTCATGCGTTTTAATAGTCTTACTGGATCAAGGGGTCCACAAATATCACTCCCGTCATATGGGAGGGATAGATCTCATCTACATCACTCACATCCCTCCGCATAATTCATTATATACCCAATGATCACCTTTATAGTTCATCCTGTTACGGGTGACGTTTGACGACACCAAAGTACATAACTCCTCATGTAGGGAACCGTAGTGACTTCAGGTCTAAGGACTATTCATACTAATAATCACATAAGAAAGTTTATGACACTCATATGACAATCTATGAAACTTCCTCATGGCAGATCAATTCAGTACACATTCTCTAATGTATACCCATGTGTCAACTTGCTATCACATATCCATGACTTGTGAGCTCAAGTCATCAATTGACCTACATGCTAGTCTCCATGCATTAATATTATCCTTGAATATTAATGCTTGACTAGGAATGGTTTAGTGTAGTGTTCTCTACATTATCTCACTATCGATTCAACCAATCGATATGATGTAGATAAGAACCTACTATCCAAGGACATTATTATACTTAGTTATTTGGCACAAGCATAAAATAAATATAATAACCAAACATGCCTTTATTAATGATAGAATATGATACAAAAAGTGTCTAGTCAATCATCATATAATTGGCTCTAGGGCTCCTACTAACATTAAGGAGAGGTTTTGATTCAAGTTTTGAATCTCAAAATCTCATAACCTCAAGTTGAGATCTCATAACCTCAAGTTGAGATTTTCTAAAGTTTTAGAAACTCAAAAAATATTGTTGGTGCAATGATAGAGGTTTAGAGCATGTTTTGAGGGGAAGGTCTTCCTTAAAGTATGTGTTTGAATTTTTATTTTTGGGATAAGTGAAAGAATAAAGATTGGGAATCTTCATCACAATGAATGCTCAAGGTTGAGCATGGGTTCAAATGAAAGGTATAGGACTTTCATTGGGCATGCCTTTGATCATATAGATTATTGGGGAGAGTTTTTGATGTGTGTCAAAGGGGGAGAAAGTGAAAGGCTAATAGGGATTAGTCTTTCTCAAACATATTGTCAAACATCAAAAAGGGGAAGATTGTTGGTGAAATCTTTGTTAGGTCAGACTTGACCTAGTTTGACTATGCTTGGGTGAGTCTATATTTGGTAAGCTTGGTAAGCTTAAGTTTCGATGTTTGATAATGATGTTTGAATATTGTATGATGTTTGAATATCGTGTGACTCAAATGAGTTAAGGTTAACTGGAGACTTGACTGGGAAAGACCTAGTGGGACTAGGCGCACCTAGTGGGGCTAGGTGAAGTCTAGGTGGATCGGGGAGATTGCATGCTGACACTAGAAAAGAACTAGTGGGACTAGGCATACCAAGTGGGACTAGGTGAAGTCTAGGTGGATTCGGGAGATCACACGCTGGCACGAGAAAAGTCCTAGTGGGACTAGGCACACCTAGTGGGACTAGGTGAAGTTCAGGTGGATCGGGGAGATTGTACGTCATCAAGGCAGAAGTCTACCGAGAGACTAGACCTAACTCGAGGGTTAGGCAAACCTGGTTGGGAACTAGGTTAAGTCGTAGTTGGGAACTAGGCAAGGAAAAATCCAAATCGATCAATGGTTTGATCGGACACTTGGTGAGGAAATCCTAACAGGTCACGGTTGACCGGGGTTAGGCAAGGAAACCCTAGACTTATGCACACAAGTTAGGATTGGGGCCAATCGATTGACATTGGTTTCTGGCGAACAGAAGCTTTCTTAATTGATTAGGTGATCGATTAAGGAATGAGTGAATCGATTGGGTAATCGATTGGGAGAAATGGGTTGTGAGAAAAGAAGCAGGATGAATCGATTGGGTAATCGATTCAGCCTCCTCTTAATCGATTGAGCAATCGATTAAGGAGGATGGTAATCGATTAGTCAATCGATTACAACAGTATTGCACGAAAGCACAGAAAGATGTTGAATCAATTTAGCAATCGATTAAGATCTTCTTAATCGATTGGCTAATCGATGAAGCTTCAAAAAATAGTCGTTGAACGGCTAAGTCTGATGTGGTAATCGATTAGGGAACCCTAGGTCGCGGGTATATAGGGTTTTCACGCAGGTTTGAAGTAGCATTGCTCCGGCATTCCTTCGACGCTCTTCACCTTCTTCATCATCATTTCAAGTGAGACCTTGGAGCTTAGTGCTGCTGCATTTCCAAGGATCAAGAGGTGATTCCAAGCTTGAAGAAAGCAAGAAAAACAAAGAGAGCTAACTTGTATAAATCTTATAAGATTTCTATTGTATTTGCTTGTTCTTGAGTGTTTCTTCTTGTAAGTTTGTAAGAGATTTCTCCACCTCAAGAAGTAGATCTTTCATAGTGTATGTGAGAGTGAGGAAGAGTGGATCCTTGGATTAGTCACCTCAAAGAGGAGGATACCAAGTAAATCGAGGTGTTAGCAAAGATTGGAGGTAATCACCCCCCCCCCCCCCACCCCACCCCTCTAGCTCTCCTATCGGTCCTAATAGGTAGTAGTCAAGTCATATCAAAGTCACAGCAGGATGATGTGGAAGCACAAGGTCGCAGCAGGAATAGAAGTAAAAGATGTGTTTTGGCTCACGACAACATTGCCCTTATAAAGGGCATCTGAGGCGCCTCAGATTAAGGAAAAAATTATCCTTGATCCGAAGGCTTCACCCTCACTGTTTATCCTTTGGAAGACACCTCAAATCCCAAGTAAGGTGCCTCAGTTCCCAACTGAGGCGCCTCAGATCTAAACTGATGTGTCTCAGCTCGCTGAAATCTCATCTTCAGCGTAAACTTCACGGAGATGCCCTCATCCACTTGAGGCGTCTCTAGTCTAAACTGAGGGGCCTCAGGTACTGCTTATCCGAGGAAACTTTTGTAGAAAACCCCTTATAAAACTAGGTTAGTCCAAAAAATGAGTATACCCTGCAAAACAAGGTTAGTAAACATACAACATGGACTAAATGAAATGAGCATTAAATAGACCCTGTCTTCCTAAGTTCAGGATCTAGTCAAAGGCCTCAACTTAGAGATCTAAAATGATTCTATGTTGGACCACGCCTAAAGTCCCTAACTGGGACTCGTCCTCACCAGAATTCGCTCCTTCAGTATCTTACCTCACTTATCTTGCACAACTTTACTCAGCTTCTTAATCTACCAGGACTTTTGTCAAATCTCCACTAACTTGGACTTCGTCCAAGACTCCACCGCCTTGGACTTTTTGCGAGAACTCCACCATCCTGGGCTTCGGCCAGTAGTCAGCCCCTCAGACCTAATTGGACTTTTACTAAAACACCGCCACCTTGGACTTTTTGTCAAGGCTTCACCACCCTGGACTTCGGCCTAGTGTCAGGTTTTAAGCTTTTCAATCCTACACACTTGGTAAAACGGTTAAATAATCACAAACCTAACTTTAATGAATTTGTCATTCATCAAAATATGAGTTTGACGATTAGTGCAAATTGCACCAACAGATGTATATACCCACCTATAGTAGTGCAACATCAGAGTACACATCTAGAGTCCTATACACATGTGCTTGTACCTTTCGATATACCATCTCTGAATCAAGCCTCTCGCCCTCAAACATACTATTATTACAAGTTCACCATATGTAATGAGCCAAGGCAAACTTGGCTAAGTGTTGTGCTCGGATCAGCCAACTAGAGCCATGATACTAACGGATAAAAACCCAAATCATCCTCCTGTAAGTTCTCATCTTTGGAGTCATATGTAGCTAATCTCGAATGCAAAGGCTCAGCTTAGCTTTCAGCAGATGTGACTCGAACCCCACGTTTGTAAAATCGCGATTCTTGATTCTACAATTGGAAAGTACAAATCGTTCATGAATAATGCATAATCGATTTTCATAATAGGATCGAAGCAGAATCAGTAGGATCGGACATGATCGTATAAGATCGGACAAGATCAAAACAGAATCAGACAAGATCGTACAGAATCAGACAAGATCGGAGCAGAATCAGAGCACGATCGGTGAACGCTTTAAGAGGTCATAACTTTTAACTCAAATTTAATCACGAGACCTATAATATATCAAATCAAAACTCATTCAAAGATTTATAGTTAGTTTTAAGGTTGAAACCTAAAAAATATCATTTAAAGCATTTTTAGAAGCCTAGAAGATTTTTAGTCTTTTTTATTATCTTTTTTCGTCTTTTGCATAGTTAGGGTTAGAGTTTTACGATTATTTAAATATTTATTTAATTATTTTTGAGTTAGTTTTTTATCAATAATATTCTATCGTATCTTTTTTTTCAAAATTACGAGTTTTTGGATGTTTATTGTCTAATGGGTTGACCTTTAAATTGGATCATCTGTAACAAGGGAATACTTTTGAGGTTGAACGTGATGATTATTATCATTGTGTTAATAGAAAATTTATATTTTTTATTTTAATGGTTTTTGTTAGGATTGTACAATTTTACGATCCGATCCCGTCCCTAAATTGATTATGCATGGGATTGCAATTCTACAAGCTATGCTTGGACCAGATTGAGAGTTGGCTGTGGTGGTTGGACAACTCTTATATGATTAAAGCCTCATCACCATTTTTTAAGGTCCAAGCGAAAGAGTAGATGAAGGTTTTTAGCCCTTGAGAGAAAACCACTACTGGCAGGGTAGCATTGGCCTCTGCTCAACTTGCCAAACTAAAACTACAGTCCTGAACAAAATCATAACTAGAAGAGTTGCATGCATCAAAGTGAGGGGGCAATTAGAGTTTGGTTTGGAAACTCCAGGAATGTTGTGAAGGTCGATGAGAATAAGATGAGGATAATGTGATAGCTATATGCGGGAGTATGGTTGGTGAAGGAATCCTAAATCGATCATGAATAATGCAGAATCGGTTTTCAAGTATAGTGAGGCATTGTTTAATTTAAATTGATATGGATCCTAAATCATAATCTTTGTTATTGCTAACATTGTTGTCGAAAAAGTCCTCATTGATTCAACTTGCACTTCATACCATTTTGATTTCGATCTAACTTGAAACAATCCCGAAAGTGGCAACTTAGAGAATAAATATGTTCCACTTTTTATTCAGATATTTTTTTTTATCATAGAGGACAGTTTTATCCCATGCTAGAAGGGTCAGACCTTACCTCCTAGTATGAGGGATTACATGTCTCTAAGCGACTAAATTTATCTCCAGCATGTAACTATCATCTATAACCCATTTACAAAAGATTAAGCAATATAAAACCTTAAAACAACCCAGATGAATATACTATGCATAATGAATTTTAGCTTCGGTGGGAGGCCTCATCAAGCAGCTCCTTCCTCACCAAGGTATGGAGTTGGTTTAGCACTTGAAGCGCAGCACGTTCTAGGTTCCACGCTCTCCCAATCAAAACCTCGCTCCCAATCAAAACCTCCAAACAACCAAATGGAATTTGTGAAACGACTTCCGTATCTAAAATATGAAGGTGTCACATGGAACCCTCCCTCGGCCAACAAATCTCACTTAGTCCTGGAGTTGATCGTTCATCTTTATTGTATGCATCCACTGAAGATCTTCACCTAGTATTCAGATAAAGACAGAATATCTGTTAGAATTTGGTGACCCGAATTCTGTTTAATCCGTTAATATTTATTAGATATTTTCTTATTAATATATTAATTAACAGATTCTTTATAAATCTGTTAATTAATAGTTTTGTTATTATTTTTTTTATTTGACTAAGTATTCTAAAGTCCCTATAAATTGTGTATCTCATAGACAAGTTGAATCAATCAATCAAGAAAGTTATTTGGGTATCTCTTCTTTCTTTTCTCTACCTCTCTTTTTCTCTACTTCTCTTTACTTTATTATGATATAAGAGTTGCCGACTTTGTATTCCGTCGTTCTTAGTGATTTTTCCTCCTCTGCCCGTGGTTTTTCCCTTTCAAGGGTTTTCCACGTAAATCTGGTGTGTTCTCTATTATTCTTGTTGTCGTTTTTCTGTTCGAATCTCGTAACAAGTGGTATCAGAGTAAGGTTGATTTTGAGGATTTCAAACGGGATTAATGACAACGGTAAGCATGAAATATGATGTTCCGCTTTTAGATCGCAACACCAGATTTAAGCTGTGGCAGGTTAAGATGCGAGCGGTGCTAGCGCATATGGACTTGGACGACGCACTGTTTAGGATAGACAACATGCCCTCGACATGGACAAAGGAGGAAAAGGAACGTAAGGATCGAAAAGCTCTATCTCAGATCTACCTTCACCTATCGAATGAGATTTTACAAAATATTTTGAAGGATAAATCCGCTGCTGTACTATGGCTAAAACTGGAGCAGTTGTGCATGAGAAAAAGTGTTACGAGCAAACTGGTTCTGAAACAACGTTTGTATTCTCATCGCATGACAGAAGGTACGTCGTTAAGAGATCACTTGACCGTGTTTAAGGAAATTGTCTCTGACTTAGAGGCTTTGGAGGTCAAATATGACGATGAAGATTTAGCATTAATCTTACTGTGTTCTTTACCCTCGTTATATACGGCTTTTAGAGATACTATTTTATATAGCCGTGATACTCTTACTTTGAATGAAGTTTATGATTCATTATTCTTAAAAGAAAAAATGAAACAGCTTGTCGAAGGATCTAAGGCTCAGGGTGAGAGTCTTATTATTCGAGGAAGGACTCGGGAGAAAGACTCTGATGGTAATATCAGCGGCAGAAATAGCGATAAGATCTGTAATTATTGCAAGAAGAAGGGTCACATCAAATCTGAATGTTATAAGCTGCAGAATAAGAATAAAAGGGCAGGTGAAAATTCGAGGGAAAAACAATCAGAGAAATCTGGTGAGGCTGACGTTGCCGAAAAGTACAGTAATGGTGAACTTCTCGTTGCCTCTGATGTTGATTTGAAGCAGAGTGAGGAATGGATTCTTGATTCTGGTTGTACGTTTCATATGTGTCCCAATCGAGATTGGTTTTCAACATATGAAACGGTTTCGAGTGGTGTCGTTTTGATGGGCAATAATACATCTTGCAGAATTGCTGGTATTGGTACGGTCAGAATTAAGATGTTTGATGGTGCCATTCGGACACTTGGTAATGTGAGGCACGTTCCTGATTTAAAGAGAAATATGATCTCTTTGAGTATTCTTGATTCTAAAGGGTACAAGTACACTGGTGAAGGTGGAGCTGTGAAGGTCAATAAAGGGTCTCTTGTTGTGATGAAAGGACTAAGGAAAATCGCCAATTTATATGTTCTGCAGGGATCCACAGTAATAGGTGATGTTGTCGTCACAAGGTGATATTGATAAAAGTAGATCACTTACGGGAAGCTTATAAGAATGCTATTTGGTTAAAATAACTCTTCAGTGAGCTTAGCGAAGACTTGCAGATTACTACAGTCTTTTGTGATAGTCAGAGTGTCATTTTCCTCACGAAGGATCAGATGCTTCATGAGAGGACAAAGCACAGTGATGTGAGGCATTACTTGGACTTGGTTGATGCTAGATGCTGAGATTTACCTGTGGGGTTTTTTTTGGAAAAGGTGGAGAATGTTCTTTTTCAAGATTTGTGGAATTCGCGTCAAGGTGGAGATTGTTAGAATTTGGTGACCCGAATTCTGTTTAATCCATTAATATTTATTAGATATTTTCTTATTAATATATTAATTAACAGATTCTTTATAAATCTGTTAATTAACAGTTTTGTTATTAATTTTTTATTTGACTAAGTATTCTAAGGTCCCTATAAATTGTGTATCTCATAGACAAGTTGAATCAATCAATCAAGAAAGTTACTTGGGTATCTCTTCTTTCTTTTCTCTACCTCCCTTTTTCTCTACTTCTCTTTACTTTATTATGATATAAGAGTTGTCGACTTTGTATTCCGTCGTTCTTAGTGATTTTTCCTCCTCTGCCCGTGGTTTTTCCCTTTTAAGGGTTTTCCACGTAAATCTGGTGTGTTCTCTATTATTCTTGTTTCCGTTTTTCTGTTCAAATCTCGTAACAATATCCGTAAAATCCTATGCTCACTTTCGGCAAGTGATCAGTCGTAAATGGAATTGATGCATCTTTATCGTAGTCGTTTTTACGGAATAGATAGATCTATGATGGATCCATGCACCCCAACAGACTTTTGGACAAAACCTCAGCCGTTAACGGATTTTATGTGTCTTTATCGTAGTTGTTTGCTACGGACAAGAATTGTTCATCCCTAAGATTTGGGGGTCAAAATTTAATAAAGCTAATGTGTTCGCTTTCCTCATATTCTAGTTATAAAATTTGAGTTAATAATCCCTATAATTTATCTTTTCCATATTAACTCTGAGAACGACGACACTGAAATAAACGAATGGTCTTTACCTTAATAAAATTGTTGGTTCTTTTCTAAAAACTAAGGAAAAAGTCTGATAGTATTCCCACATTCTCTAGCTTTTTAAATTATCTTAGACCTCTTGGGCACTCAAGAGTATGTTATGATCTCTGTTTATTAGGTAAACCTGACATCTCTGTTAGGTTGTAAATGTTTTTTTATCTTTTTGTTTTGTTTTGTCTTTTCTACGTTAGTAATCTCACCCTTTTAGAAAAATTGAACTAAATTCAAAGGAAGAGGACAGGAATCTAACCATATATCTATAAATTAATTATAAAAAAACACTTGACAGCTAGAGAACAGAAGCCATCACCAAAATCTCCCCCAATAGTTGTCCTTTCACCCAATGTCGCCTCTCTATTTGTTTGTTTCTCATTTTAGCCGTTGCTTTCCCAACCCCCCCTGCGGGGTTCCTTCCTTTACATTAAAAAATAAAAAATAATTAACCAAGTAATAATTGAACTTAGGATGACTAATCCAACCTCATCAAACTTTTTTATTAACCGCTAAAGTAAATTGAAAAAATATAGACTGATCTTGATAGTCAATATTCCCAAGTCCGCAGCTTATTAAGAGGAAAAATTTTCAATAATATGTTGTATCTGAGTTTCAAATTCTACATCTCTGATCTATCACCGGAGAATTTAAACTTGATATTCTACTCTCGGGAGCTCCTTTGCATCTAAAATTATCATAAGATTTCCATATCCTCATAGTGCATATTTATTTGTGTGAGTCTAATCAGCTAAATTATTTTTATTCTTTCTATCTTACACATTCCGTTATAGTAAAGGTGATTATGTTCATCCCAAATATCTCTCATAATCCGTCCTTAAATTATATGAAGGGAGATAAATTACAAAGTAAATTTATAACCGTTCATCTAATGATATGTAAATATAAAGGATTAACTTATGCAAATTGAATTCAAAATAAACAAATTACATGTCTCATTAGAATAGAATAGTTCATAAGCTATGTTTTATAGTATGATTTCCATGTAATTTTCATGTTGCACTCTCACAGCATATCTATATAACATTCATATTTTGATTACTATTAGAAAATAATAATAATGAACCAGGCAGCAGACAAATTGAACCTGGGGTGACCGGCTCGGCCCCACGGAAGTTTCCCACCGGTCACCAGGGTAAATCGGGAAGCGCTCGTGGTGGCCAGTCTAGAAGTCCAGTGGTCCAGGGTTCGCGTCCCATTTGGAAGAAATTTTGATTAATTACTATTAGAGTTTATTATAAATGACGTAAACATGATTCCTTTAGTTATATATTAATAAAGTTAATAGACCAATTTGTTCTACAAGAGTATTCAATCAATAAAATTTGATATTATTGAGCTCAATTAAAAAATTTCTTTATAGGTTTGGCGGGCTTACATGTTGAAGTCATAACACGCAGATATTGTCATTACGGTCTAACCTAATAAATGAGATCTATTGGATGTGTTGATTATAGGGTTTGATTTATTGGATGTAGATCTATGGGTAGAAATCCGTTAATTTTCTTTTCCATAATTATTGATGAATTGATAATTGATTCTGATATGAGGCTGTAATATGGGTTGTGGTGCCTCCGGAGTTATAGTATAGCGTGATCCTGGCCTAGTTTACGTGCCCCTCGGTTAGTCAGCCTGACACCACCTAAGGCAGAGTCGGGCCCGCCACGTGCGAACAGACCGATATGGAGGGTGGGGTAAGAATCCTAGGACTTATTCGGCCTGGGTCACCCGAGTGAGCCGGCAACAAGGTGCTCTCCGACCCGAGTCCCAGAGCAGGATACCGAGTAATGGGGTTGAATAGCTTGTGGCGGACACATGAGCTGAAAAAACTAGGTGACAAGATGTGGCAAGTATGAGCGGCTCCCCTTTCGGAGCTCCTGGGACCCTCTCGAGAAGGGGATCCTCTGACCCCCCCCCCCCCGGCGGTAAACACGCCCCGGAGATCAGATCAGAAAACCCCTCCCGGGATCAACCCGGGAAGTTGGGCCCTGAGACCACCTTGGGGAAGCGGAGCGCTCGGGACCTCCTGGTCCAAAAGACCCCGAGATCACCTCAGGGGAGCGGAGCCCAAGAAGTATTCGACCTCAAGTAACAGTCCCCCTTTTCTCGGATCTACGGATAATCATTCCCACTATCGCGGAGCCATTATGACCCCTAAATGTCGCAACGGGTCGAACTTAATAACGGCGTGGACCGTTTCAAAGACTACCCAATAATCGACGAATGTGGGGGGGGGGGGGGACGTGACATAGATCATGGGGGTGCACGAATGCAGCCGCCGCAGGTATAAGAGGTACTCCAACCCCTTCTATAAGGGGGTTATGTCTTCTCTACTACTCATATACTGTCTTGCATTCTTTTCATCTTCTCCGTCGAGGTACTGACTTGAGCGTCGGAGTGGGCTCCGCTGGGCAACCTCCGGCGTGTTCCCCTAACGCTCATGTTAATCTCGCAGGGCGTGGAGTTTCTCCTCCAGCGTCAGCATCCGTGTGGGTTGAACCCTGGTGACTGACCGTCGACGTCGATTCCTTCCAGAACAAGTTTGGCGCCGTCTGTGGGAAACCAATAAAGCACCATAAGGAGCACCGATGGCAGAGCCGGCGGGACAACCCATTGTCCTGACAAAGGAAGAACTGGATCGCTTGGTGGCCAACGCTGTCAAGGAGGCGCTCGAACAACACCAGATCGAGCACGCCACCTTACAACGAGGTGTTCCTATGCAGGAGGAGATCCCCAGAGTCTCCATCTCACACCTTCAACCGCGAAGATCCGTCACGCCACCGAGGCGACGCACCGGTGCAACCCCGGGATCCAAGCGAGACTCTCTCGGAGATGTGGAGAATGCCAACTCAGTAGCCTCTAGCGCACTGAGACATAAAGAGGGACAGGGGAAGAGAGAGGAACATAAGTCCTCCCCTAAGGCTCCCTCCACTCCCTTCTCATCAGAAATTGTGGAAGACCCCATGTCGAAGTAGTTTCACGGACCAAGGATTACTGAATATGATGGGAAGGCAGATCCGGAGGATCATGTTGTATTGCAAGTTCGAAAATGCGGTGCTCCTCCACCAGTACATCGACGGTGTAAAGTGCCAGGTGTTCTTGAGCACTCTATCCGGAGCGGCCCAACGCTGGTTCCAGAGGCTTCCAGCGGGTTCTATCAACTCCTTCATGGAGTTCAGGACCGCCTTCCTCCACCACTTTGCTAGCAGCCGTCACTATCAGAAGACGGCATTAAACTTGTTTGTTCTCAAGCAAAAGCCGAAGGAACAACTCAAGGAGTACATCCAGCGGTTCAACCGGGTGGCACAGGATGTGCCAACAGCGACGTCGGAGATCCTCGTCAGTGCTTGCACTTAGGGGCTTACAGAAGGGGATTTCTTCAGATCTCTGGTGAAGAAGCCACCCACCAGTTTTGACGACTTGCTAGGGCGCTCTGTCAAGCACGTCAATGTGGAGGAGGTGCAGTTCGCCCATCGTAAGCAACCAGCCGGAGTCCCCCCTCAGGTCGTTACCCGGTCCAAGAGGAGGGAACCCCCGACCCCAACCCGAGGAAAACACCTTCACCTAGGGAAGGACCAGTGGGCTGGCAGGCGAAAGCTGGTCGAGACAGTGGATACTAAGTAGCCGGAGCCACTAAGTAGCCAGAGCCACTGATGAAGTATTCTGGTTTCCACAGCAGTATGACACACTCCGCCAGGAATGTCATGCCTTGAAGAAAAAACTGAGTGAAGAAGTAGATCCCAAACCTCGAAAGAAGTGGAAGAAGATGGAGTATTGCCGAAATTCCCCTCGGCGAAGCTTTTCTCCCAGACAGAACCCGTCGGGAGAGAACAAGACCCGACACCGGTCCCGATCTCGGTCTAGGGGAAAGAGTTAGGGTCAGCACCCCGCAAATCTCTCTCCTTGGAAAGAGACCCCCGAAAGGGCAAGGCCCGCCCTCTGGACATGTGGGAGTTATCTCCGGAGGTCCCACTGGTGGAGATTCCAATCGGGCCAGGAAATCCAACACTCGACGTCTGGAAAACTATGCAATTGGGATGAGCCGGAGCCAGGATCGTGGCCCCACGATCTCGTTCGGCCCCGAAGACATGGAAGAGGTGGAAGCTGCTCATGAAGACGCCTTGGTGATCCTTGCCCGCATCGCCAACTATGAGGTCAAGCGCATCTTCGTGGATACAAGAAGTTCCGTGAACATCTTGTACAAGGAAACGTTGGACCAAATGTAGATCGACGAGGATGAACTACTACCGGTCTAGACCCAACTGTTCGGCTTCACCGGGTATCGAGTACAACTGATATGGAAAATCACCCTATCGCTAACATTGGGTAGCGACGTATTCGAGAGAACCAGGAGGACACCCTTCCTGATCGTGGGCGCTCCCTCATCCAACAATGTTATTTTGGGCCGCTCGGCGCTCAGTATCTTTCAGGCGGTGGTCTCCATCTACCACCAGAAGATAAAATTCCCGATTGGCGATCGAGTGGCTGAAATCAAAGGGGACCAGCTGATGTTTTGGCGATGCTATAGTGGGGAAGTCAGGGTGGAGTCCCGGAAGAACCCGAGGGCGCAAGACGACTAATCGGAGCAGGCAGCCATGAACAGAAGGACAGGAACGGAAGGCTCGCAAAGCTAGGGCAGGCAAGCTGTCTCCAGACTGGTCACCCCCGGTAAGATGTGTGTCACATACTGTGTACTTGTCTATATGTTTTTGTTGCCTTGCAGTGAATTCATGAAATAAAGAAACATGCCCTCGCGCAAGTACTAGTACGTCAATCAAAATCCTAATACCTCGCGGTGCTGCAAATGCCCGGGGTACTTAGGCTTTGTCTGGGTGCTATGGACTCTCAACCAAGAATCAAAACATTAATACCTCGTGGTGCTGCAGATGCCCAGGGTACTTAGGCTTGGTCTGGGTGCTACGAACTCCCAACCAAGAATCAAAAACCCTAATACCTCGCAGTGCTGTGGATGCCCGGGGTACTTAGGCTTGGTCTGGGTGCTACAGACTCCCAACCAAAAATCCAAAACACTAATATCTCGCGGTGCTGCGGATGCCCGAGGTACTTAGGCTTGGTCTGGGTGCTACGAACTCCCAACCAAGAATCAAAAACCCTAATACCTCGCAGTGCTGTGGATGCCTGGGGTACTTAGGCTTGGTCTGGGTGCTACAGACTCCCAACCAAAAATCCAAAACACTAATATCTCGCGGTGCTGCGGATGCCCGAGGTACCTATGCTTGGTTTGGGTGCTACGAACTACCAACCAAGAATCAGAAACCCTAATACATCGCGGTACTGCGGATGTCCGGGGTACTTAGGCTTGGTCTGGGTGGTACGGACTCCCAACAAAGAATCAAAAACCCTAATACCTCGCGGTGCTGCGGATGCCTGGGGTACTTAGGCTTGGTCTGGGTGCTACGGACTCCCAACCAAGAATCAAAAACCCGAATACCTCACAGTGCTACGGATGCTCTAGGTACTTAGGCTTGGTATGGGTGCTACGGACTCCCAACGAAGATTCTAAAACCCTAATACCTCTCGGTGCTGCAGATGCCCGGGGTATTTAGGCTTGGTTTGGGTGCTATAGACTCCCAACCAAGAATCCAAAACCCTAATACCTCGCGGTGCTGCAAATGCCCGGGATACTTAGGCTTGGTGTGGGTGCTACAGACTCCCAACCAAGAATCAGAAACCCTAATATCTCGCGGTGCAGCGGATGCCTGGGGTACTTAGGCTTGGTCTGGGTGTTACAGACTCCCAACCAAGAATCAAAAACCCTAATACCTCGCGGTGCTATGGATGCCCGGGGTACTTAGGCTTGGTCTGGGTGCTACGGACTCCCAACCAAGAATCCAAAACCCTAATACCTAGCAGTGCTACAAATGCCCGGGGTACTTAGGCTTGGTCTGAGTGCTATGGACTCCCAACCAAGAATCAAAAATCCTAATACCTCGCGGTGCTGCGGATGCCCAGGGTACTTAGGCTTGGTCTGGGTGCTACGGACTCCCAACAAAGAATCCAAAACCCTAATACCTCGCGGTGCTGCGGATGCTCAGGGGACTTAGGCTTGGTCCTGGGTGCTACGAACTCCCAACCAAGAATCAAAAACCCTAATACCTCGCGGTGTTGCGGATGCCCGGGGTACTTAGGCTTGGTCTGGGTGCTACGGACTCCCAACCAAGAATAAAAAACCCTAATACCTCGCGGTGCTGCGGATGTCCGAGGTACTTAGGCTTGGTCTGGGTGCTACGGACTCCCAACTAAGAATCAAAAACCCTAATACCTCGCGGTGCTGTGGATGCCCGGGGTACTTAGGCTTGGTCTGGGTGCTACGAACTCTCAACCAAGAATCGAAAACCCTAATACCTCGCGGTGCTATGGATGCCCGGGGTACTTAGGCTTGGTCTTGGTGCTACGGATTCCCAACCAAGAATCAAAAACCCTAATACTCGCGGTGCTGCGAATATCCAGGATACTTAAGCATTGTGGAAGTAAGGTTAACACACAACCTACTGATTTGACCCGTGTGTCGTACCACGAGTATCAAATACAATTAAAGTGTCAAACTCCTCTAAACTAATGTAGTATAGAGTAACTCGTGTCGTCTCTCTCAAGGAATGTAATGATAGATTAATAATCCTAGGATTCCAAGTTATTACTTTTGGATTTTGGATATTAAACTGGGGTTTGGATTTGAAGGCTATGACTACGAAATAAAATAGAAAAGCAAGTATGAAATCTAGTTTTAATTAATGAAAGACAATGCAAGTAAGAAAATCTAATCTAACCTAACTACACTTGACAAGGAAATTAAAAATAACATAAAGTAACCATTGAATGAAATCTAGAACATTATAGAAACCTAATCTAACCTAATCTATTGCATCCAAATCAAGTACCAGAACATAAGGAAAACATGAAGCATTCAATTAACAAAGCAGTGCAAGAATTTAACGAATTCAAATGCAACAATCCAAGTAATACGAATGATTTGGAAATTTCATCAAACACGTAATGAGCATAAAGCAAGAAAGCCCAAGTGCAAGCAAATTGAATCATGAGAGACAGAAATTGATTATATGCATTCAACAATCAACCAAAAACATCCCACTACATTAAACCAACAACCAAATCTGATGAAGGCATGGATTAATCGCTGGATGGTGAAGTTGTGAACCGCCGGATGATGAAGGGGATGCCAGAAATGGAACAAGGAAGATGAATCTTCCTTCTCTAACCCGAAGAGAAGTTGGTCGGAGATGGAGTGGTGGCTGCTGGTCGGCGCTGTGAAGAGGAGGCGGTGGCTAGTTGTGAAGAAGAAAGAAGAAGTGGAAGGGGAAGAAGGAGGTGATGGAGTCACGATGGATCTTCTGTTCGGCTAGGGTTCGCGGATCAGCCTCCCTTGTGCGATCCCCCATTCTGCCATCACCTCAGGAAGTTGAGAAGAGGGTGAAGAAGGAGCTCCGGCCGGCGTCTAGGGTTCTCCTCAATGTGTCCGAGAGAGAGATGGCTGATTTTGCATCTTCCTTGTGTTCGACCGAGAGGGATTCTTCTTGGGATGTCAGAGAAGAGGAGATGGCCGGTCGGAGGTGGTGGAGAAGAAGAGGTGGAAGGTGGGTGCTCCGGCCGGCGGCTGTGAGGTGTAGAGGAGATGGATTCGGGGTCGAGTGGATGATTCCCCTCTCTAGGGTTCGCTCCCTCCTTTGTGCGCGTGGGTTCAACCCATCGAGAAGAGGATCAGTCCCGGGAGAAGATACGATCCTCCCCTAGCTTATGTTCGGCCCATCCCCAGCTCTCTGTTCGGCCCAGCCCCCAGCCCTTGTGTGTGATGGCGTGAGGGAAGAAAAGGGAAGTTTCTTATTGGGTTCTTGGATTTTGGGTTGAGGGGAGGAGTAAGAAATTTAGATCCGAATCCAATAAGGGTTGTAATTGGGCTTAAGGATTGGATGATGTTGCTGGGCTTTTTGATGGGTTAGAGTTTTCCTCTTCTTGGGTCTAAATTGGATTAGATGAAATAAACCATCTTCATTTGAATTGAACCAAGCCTTCAAGTTAGACCATGCTTAAATTGAACCAAGCTCCTTAACACTAGCATTGGGTCCAATTACTTTGATCCAAGCCTTGGTCCAAGGTTCATCTTTAATTCCCTACAAAAATCATGAAATAATGCCAAAATTTAGAGGAAATTATAATGAGCTCCAAAAATAGATCCTAATTGTAAAATATGATATAAACATGATTTAAACGTACGAGAGGATAAAAAAATGCTAAGTAAATGAGCAAATATAATGACATAAAATACTAATTTTCACACCCCCACACTTAATTCTTGCACGTCTCGAGCAAGCAAACAACACTGAATGGAAACAAAATATCTCCCAAACATTACATCCCCTATCGATACTTTAAAAATAATAAAAGAAGGTTACTTATGATCATCAAGTCTCAAGAATCAATGTATTTATGGTTCCAAATCTCACATAAGTCAAAAGGCATGGTAATTTCATCAACTTGAATAAACTAAGCATGACAAAAACCTCACAAGATAGATATATGCACTGATGCCCACAAAAATAACAAATATGAAAGTGGAGTTCTCTCAAAGCATGCATGACATTGCACTACCATATGCTTACTTATCTTCTACTTCTCCACTATTATAACATAAGTACACAAATCAAGAGGATTTTTCAATGACAAATGATGAAACCACGTGCTAACAAGAGAACAAGAAGGGTAGATAAGAAAGAAGATCACAGAGAATATGAGAGCATTGGGGTAATTAACATGACGTCTACAATCAAATAATATGCCAAAATAACAAAAACTCAACCAAACATCCAACACTCAAAATTCTCCTTGCACATTCTCAATGCAATACACAACAACCACTTACAACATCTCTAAAAATGCATGTATGTATTAACCAATTAACTCTTGAGTTTATCTCAATAATAATATCAAATGAGTATACAACGATTTTTTTATGAAAATACTCCTTCTTGTTCCTCACTAATAAAATCCCAAATGCTTGAGAAAAATTTTTTTCACTCTCTTTAATTTTTTTTCATTCTTTTTTTTTCAAATTTTTTTCTTCTTTTTTTTTGAGTACGTAGAGAGATTTTTTTCAACAAGCATTCGTCCATACACACTTGTCTTTCCCCCACACTTAAAACTTGCCTCAGACAATGTAACAAAGCATGATAACATCTAAAACTCACAATAATAGAGGCTAATACTAGACAAATAAAAATGTAACTCATCATGCAATCACCCCATGCTCTCATGCTCAAGGGAAGAATAAGCTAATAAAGATATGACAATGAGAATATAATAACAATGAGAAGATCTGACAAAGGATAGATAATGAAACATGAAAGCAATAGGTGAAATGCTCACTAGTAACAATAGCAGAGTAGAGGAAAAACTAAGGGGGCGTTTGGTTTGCATTTTCCAGTCTGTTTTCCATTTTCATTTTCTGTAGAAAATGTGATTTTCTAGAAAACATGTTTGGTTTGCATTTTCCAGCTTTGTTTTCCAGAAAAAAATATAGCGTTTTCTGGAAAACTGGAGAATGAAAAAAAGTCATTTTCCAGAAAACTAGAAAATGCAGTTTTTTGGAAAATGAAAATGGAAAATGACTCAAACCAAACGCCCCCTAAGAGTTCAACAAGAAAGTTTGCCTCTATCATATTCATGTAAGCTTATGTTATTGTAATTTCAAAAAGAATCAAAGCAAGTTCTAGAGTGTCAAGTATCACAAATGCTATCACACATAGGAGGATTAAGGATAAGCATGACAATATCCTCAATAGGTGAACAATAAAATGTCATGCTTAATCTAACAAGATAGAGTCCATCACCACAACAAATGACTAAATGCAATTAATGTCCCCAAACATACCAAAGAAACAAAACTCAATAGTCAGACTTAACCATTTTTTATGATTCTCAAAGCATAATAAAGGGACATGTAGGGAGATACAACTGGAAATCAAGCAAGGTTTATCAAGACCAAACAAAATGCAGAATGAGGAAGCAAAGCATGAATGCAAAGTATAAAAGCAAACAAACATGCAAGTATAAACATAAAGAAAAATAAGAAAAGGAAAGAAAAGGAACAAACTCCCCTTTATTCCTGGCGGTTGGAGTCGGTTAAGGAGTAGCATCCATCCCAGTAGTGGTGGGGTTTGGGTAGTCGAGAGAGCATTCCTCACATGATCTATGTCATAGTGCACTGGTCCCCCACACTTCAACTTCACATAGGTATGTTCTGGTGGTCGGAGACGATTAAGGTATAAAATCCACTCTCGGGGTGCTTTGGTACGAGTAAAAGTAAGCTCAACTCCCCCCTCTATATGCTCTTTGAAAGTCCTTCCAGGAGGTTGGAGTCTATTTAGTTGTAACACCCACTCCAGAAGTCGTCGGTACCCTACAAAACCATGAAAATGAAACTCCCACACACATGCAGGGTAAGAAAAAGATGAAATACAATCAGTCGCTATATAAAATGATTCAAGGAATGCATCACATCCAACAAAATCAACCTTAGGTAACTCTATAAATTTTTCTAAACAATTAGGAGAAATACTTACCTTTGCTGGTGCAAGTTGCATCAATGATGTTCTCCTCTAAGTGTTTTAATGTTTGACAATACACTTAAGTCAGTGATACATTGAACAGACAAAGGGAAGCAAAGGAGAAGTAACCTAAGTGGAAGAAAAGTCCTAGCGAAGGGCTGCTAGGCATCGAAACCCTAAGACCTGGCGAAGGGCTGCTGGGCACCTAGCGAAGGGCTGCTAGGAGTCGAAGACCTAGCGAAGGATTGCTAAGCACCAGGCGAAGGACTACTTGGTAACAAAGACCTAGCGAAGGAATACTAGGCACCTGACGAAGGACGGCTAGGCATCGAAGACCTGGCGAAGGGCTGCTAGGCACCTGGCGAAGGACTACTAGGCATTGAAGACCTGGCGAAGGGATGCTAGGCACCTGGCGAAGGGATGCTGGGCAAAAGTCCACCCGAAGGACTGGGTGGCAACCGTCTCCTGAGAGGAGTAGGTGAAAGGTGCGTTCTCGGGGGTGGGAATTTGCGTCGGTTCGACCTAGGGTTTCATGCAAATTCAAAGTTCGAACCAAGTCCTTAAGCTTAATATTGTATGTATATGTGCTTTGTGTTTGTGTATCTTGCAGGTACCAAGAACCAGAGATAAAGCAGACGAAAAGCTGGAAAATAGCTAATCCAGGCGCCCCCACAGTTGGGGGCACCCTGAGCAGTGCATAAAACCCAGTAATGGGTTAAAAGGCATGATGGGGGCACCCAGAATGGTCAGGGCGCCCAAGACAAAGAAGAGAAGTGCAGTTTCGAGTGATAAGCAGAATAGGCTCCTATGAGGGCGCCCGGAAGGTCCGGGGCGCCCAAGTTGAAAGCTGTATTTGCTGTTTCGAGTTCGAAACACAGATAAGCCTTCACGAGGGCGCCCGGAAGGTCTGGGGCACCCTGGTCAGAGATTTTATCAGCTGTGGCGAGGTCGACGCAGGGATAAGGTTTGACCGAGTTTTTAGGGGCGCCCCCGACGTCCAGGGCGCCCCCAGGAGTGCTATAAAAGGGGCTTCGACCCCTCTGCTTCAGACACAACTGCTGAAAGCAATTCTGAGCATTCTGACAGACCCTAACGCACTAAAGACGAGGCTCTACGACCGGGAGGCTCCAGGAGGAAGTGCGCGGCACTTCAGAGGTCTAGATCGGGCGAGCTTCAGACTTTGTTTTGTTCGGTTTGCTGTTATTTAATTCCGCACTTAATTTTCTATATTATTGCTTGTAACTATCAACTGTAAGACGGGTTTTCTCCACCTCCAGAAATTCCAAAAAGGAGACCAATAGTGGACTCACGCCGAGTATATAGGCCTTGGACGTACTGACCCAGGGAGTCGGGAACCAAGTAAATAAATCCCGCGAATAATCTGTGTTTTGTTCTGTTCTTTATTTTTCTATTTTCCGCTACACTAACGCTCTAAGTCTAGAATGAACAAAAGTTTTACGAAGGTTTCAACGAAAGATTTACAGTCGATATTCACCCCCTCCCCTCTATCGACGGCACCGGTCCTACAACCTTGTCTTTTTTAGAAATACCTGAAGGTTCTACCAAAATGGATGTAGCTATGGCCTCCTCCTGGTCAGGTAAAGGCTCCTCCTCAGGTTCAGGTTCTGGTGGACATACAACGAAAAGAGGTGATTCTTGGGTTCTTGCTTCTACCATGCAAGTCCCTACACTTTCATGCATATCCTCTGAATCTTCTTATATGTCACTCAATGTAGGTGATCCCTGGGGCTCAGTGTAATCCTCTACACCTATAGAGTCATCGGCAACTGGAAATGAATCAGATTCACCCTCCAACTCAGCTATCTCTGTAGCTAATACCTCCTTTGCCTCATCTGAACTAGAATATCCTCTCTAAACATCGATCTTGGTCCCTGCAGTCTGCATCTGACTAATGGTGGAGGATATATGTCCAATTGGTCGCTCTATGTTCTGAATGGAAGCATCAGTCCTACTCTGATACTGTCTATAGTCTCCCTCATACTACTGAAATTTAGCGTTAAATTGCTGAAAACTCCTCTCAGTTTGCTGTTGAATCTGAGTGCAAAGCTGCTGAAGACTCCTCTCATTTTGTTGAAGAAATTGAGTGAAAAAGGGCTCCAAAGTGAGTGGAGACTCTGGATTTTGTTGTTGAACCGGATGTGACCATGAAGGCATAGGATTATCCTGGAATGTCTGTAGGTTCTGATATGCTGGATATTGCTCAGTAAATTGACTTTGTGTATCCTCATACCTGAAATATGACTGATCCCCCCAATTAGAATTGTAGGAAGGAAATGAGTTATACCTATTTGACTGTTGGGGTTGGAAGTATCCATGCTGCTCTGGAATCTGTTGGGGTTTAAAGTACTGAGTCGGGTAATTGCCCAAGTCATCATTATAGGTGCTAGGAGCTGGATCATAGGTATCTTGATATTGATGTTGGGAATGCAGGGGTTCTTGAGGAAATCTAGTAGTCTTTTGGATGAGGTGGCATATAGCAGCTGAATGAGATGGGCTGCCACAATTAGTGCATATGTGTTTCACTCCCCCAATTTCTGAATTGTGATATTCATTGAAGCCTCTAAATTGTTGAGAGTAGAAATCCATGTTGAGCTGAAAGAATTATCCTGGTCTTACACTGAAACACTAATAAACAATATTAGAAGACTCAGGAGCATATGATATCAAACACATGAATGTATGAACATTAAAGCACATGACAATCCTAAAATTATCAAACACCACTACAGTCCCCCGCAACGACACCAAATTTGATGTGACCTGTGTGTTGTACCATGAGTATCAAATACAATTAAAGTGTCGAACTCCTCTAAACTAATGTAGTATAGAGTAACTCGAGTCGTCTCTCTCAAGGAATGTAATGATAGATTAATAATCCTAGGATTCCAAGTTATTGCTTTTGGATTTTGGATATTAAACTAGGGTTTAGATTTGAAGGCTATGACTACGAAATGAAATAGCAAAGCAAGTATGAAATCTAGTTCTAATTAATGAAAGACAATGCAAGTAAGGAAATCTAATCTAACCTAACTACACTTGACAAGGAAATTAAAAATAACATAAAGTAACCATTGAATGATATCTAGAACATTAAAGAAACCTAATCTAACCTAATCTATTGCATCCAAATCAAGTACCTGAACATAAGGAAAACATGAAGCATTCAATTAACAAAGCAGTGCAAGAATTTAACGAACTCAAATGCAACAATCCAAGTAACACGAATGATTTGAGAATTTCATCAAACACGTAATGAGCATAAAGCAAGAAAGACCAAGTGCATGCAAATTGAAACAAGAGAGACAGAAATTGATTACAAGCATTCAACAATCAACCTAAAGCATCCCACTACATCAAACCAACAACCAAATCTGATGAAGGTATGGATTAATCGTTGGATGATGAAGCTGTGAATCGCCGAATGATGAAGGGGCTGCTGGAAATGGAACAAGGAAGATGAATCTTCCTTCTCTAACCCGAAGAGAAGTTGGCCGGAGATGGAGTGGTGGCTGCCGGTCGGCGCTGTGAAGAGGAGGCGGCGGCTAGTTGTGAAGAAGAAAGAAGAAGTGGAAGGGGAAGAAGGAGGTGATGGAGTCACGATGGATCTTCTGTTCGGCTAGGGTTCGCGGATCAACTCCCCTTGTGCGATCCCCCTTTCTTCCATCGCCTCAGGAAGTTGAGAAGAGGGTGAAGAAGGAGCTCCGGTCGGCGTCTAGGGTTTTCCTCAATGTGCCCGAGAGAGAGATGGCTGATTTTGCGTCTTCCTTGTGTTTGGCCGAGAGGGATTCTTCTTGGGATGTCAGAGAAGAGGAGATGGCCGGCCGGAGGTGGTGGAGAAGAAGAGGTGGAAGGTGGGCGCTCTGGCTGGCGGCTGTGAGGTGGAGACGAGATGGATTCGGGGTCGAGTGGATGATTCCCCTCTCTAGGGTTCGCTCCCTCCTTTGTGCGCGTGGGTTCAGCCCATCGAGATGAGGATCAGTCCCGGGAGATGATACGATCCTCCCCTAGCTTATGTTCGGCCCAGCCCCAGCCCTCTGTTCGGCCCAGCCCCCAACCCTTGTGTGTGATGGCGTGAGGGAAGAAAAGGGAAGTTTCTTATTGGGTTCCTGGATTTTGGGTTGAGGGGAGGAGTAAGAAATTTAGATCCGAATCCAATAAGGGTTGTAATTGGGCTTAAGGATTGGATGATGTTGTTGGGCTTTTTGATGGGTTAGAGTTTTCCTCTTCTTGGGTCCAAATTGGATTGGATGAAATAAACCATCTTCATTTGAATTGAACCAAGCCTTCAAGTTAGACCATGCTTAAATTTAACCAAGCTCCTCAACACTAGCATTGGGTCCAATTACTTTGATCCAAGCCTTGGTCCAAGGTTCATCTTTAATTCTTGGTAACAAAGACCTAGCGAAGGAATGCTAGGCACCTGGCGAAGGACTGCTAGGCATCGAAGACCTGGAGAAGGGCTGCTAGGCACTTGGCGAAGGACTGCTAGGCATTGAAGACTTGGCGAAGGGATGCTAGGCACCTGGCGAAGGGATGCTAGGCAAAAGTCCACCCGAAGGACTGGGTGACAACCGTCTCCTGAGAGGAGTAGGTGAAAGGCGCGTTCTCGGGAGTGGGAATTTACGTCGGTTCGACCTATGGTTTCGTGCAAATCCGAAGTCCGAACCAAGTCCTTAAGCTTAATATTGTATGTATATGTGCTTTGTGTTTGTGTATCTTGCAGGTACCAAGAACCGGAGACAAAGCAGGCGAAAAGCTGGAAAATAGCTAATCTAGGCGCCCCCACTATTGGGGGCGCCCTGAGCAGTGAATAAAACCCAGTAATGGGTTAAAAGGCATGATGGGGGCACCCAAAATGGTCAGGGTGCCCAAGACAAAGATGAGAAGTGCAGTTTCGAGTGATAAGCAGAATAGGCTCCTATGAGGGCGCCCGGAAGGTACGGGGCGCCCAAGTTGAAAGCTGTATTTGCTGTTTCGAGTTCGAAACACAGATAAGCCTTCACGAGGGTGCCCAAAAGGTCCGGGGCACCCTGGTCAGAGATTTTATCAGCTGCGGCGAGGTCGGCACAGGGATAAGGTTTGACCGAGTTTTTAGGGGCGCCCCGACGTCCAGGGCACCCCCAGGAGTGCTATAAAAGGGGCTTCGACCCCTCTGCTTCAGACACAACTGCTGAAAGCGATTCTGAGCATTCTGACCATCCACAATGCACTAAAGACGAGGCTCTACGACCGAGAGGCTCCAGGAGGAAGTGCGCGGCACTTTGGAGGTCCAGATCGGCCGAGCTTCAGACTTTGTTTTGTTCGGTTTGCTGTTATTTAATTCCGCACTTAATTTTCTATATTATTGCTTGTAACTATCAACTGTAAGACGGGTTTTCTCCACCTCCAGAAATTCCAAAAAGGAGACCAATAGTGGACTCACGCCGAGTATATAGGCCTTGGACATTCTTGTTAGTGATATGAGAAAAATGTCCTAAGGCAATCACCTTATGATTGTATTCATTTATTTTAATAAATGAATATTCACTATTTGAGTATACATGTTTATGTATTTGATTGAGATCTTAAACTCATTTACTAAATGTCCGCAATACAATTCATAGCATGAGAGAATTTGTGATGAATTCATAACTAGTGATTATCTCTACATGTGCAATTGTGAAGTATTGAAATTGTCCCTAGTCGATGAATTGATAAATACAGACACTATCAATTCTGTTGAGACTAGCATGGGTTATTCTCTAATCAGCTGATTCTCACTGGCTAGTGACATTGGGATGTCCGGAGATAAACATGAATGCTAGTTAAGGGAACTAGTTCATTGGAGTGACTGGCTGTAAAACTTCATATAGTAGTCTATATATAGATATGTCAATGAAGTTCTTACTTGCGGAACATCACTATATGAAGTTTTACTTGAAGTGACTTGACCAAGGTCCAAGCTGCAAGTTTAGATCCCTCGGTTTTTACTTGCATATATATCAAGGTACATATATAGTAATTGCAAGTAATATATCCCTCGGTCTATATATCAAGGTCCATATATAGAACCAATGTCAAAGCTGCAATTAATATACTTGCATATATATGGTAGTGACTTGCATCGAATCTGAATATATGGTAGTCTATATATAGAACCAATGTCAAAGTATAGATATGTCAATGAAATTTTTACTTGCGGAACATCACACTATGAAGTTTTACTTGTGACCTTGGTTCATTGGAGTGACTGGCTGTAAAACTTCATTGAAGTGACTTGACCATGGTTCTTACTTGCGGTGTTCAAGTCATCTTGGTCATGGAGACTTATACTTTGACATCTTAAGCAAGTGTCTCCAAGGAGGTGTGGACCCAGGATGATTGGGTATAAGCCGAAGTGCCCGAAGATGTTTGAATAGCCTACAAAGGATTCACCACTCCTTGCGAGGAGATGTATACCCGAGGCCTATCGTCAGATTGTTACTCGAAGCCTCTGGCCAGAGCATGACATGTTCAGAGTATGAATCTCTTAAATACATGAGAGTAATTAGAATTCGTAGGATGAGAAAACGTTACTTGGGCTAGGTGTGACGTAGTCAGCCTAGTGGGGACTGACACACTTAGACCATGTCCTGAACCAAGTGGGTGGGTATAAGATGGTGAAGGGAATGGGGCACAATTCATTATAGCTGCTGAAGGGTTTCAGAATTGTTTCTGAGGTCAACCGTTGATCTTTCGATTAATTGGGGATCATGATGTACTACTAGGTGTCACTCATGATCATTCTATAATTAATTGATTAATTATAGATGGCCAACGTAAATCGAAAGTCTATTTAGTCACACGCAGTACGAGTAATCCGAGGGATTTAAAACGAGTTGAAAATTAGATTTTCCAATCAAGAGAGATTAAGTTTGGTTGAGCCAAACGATAAGTCGAATCTGAATTTTTCAGAGACGTATCGGAAGTGTAAAATGGCTAAAGTCTTCTGAAGACTTAATAGATGAATTAAATGAGTTTAATTCATTGGGGCGTGGCTTGGATGGGCCAACCAAAGAGGATCTCCACCCTCTTTGCTTGGCCGGCCACAACAAAGGGAGAGAGAACCAAGTTTTGGTTCAATTTATAAAATAAACCAATTGTGTGGTTTGTTTTATAAAATTATGGATGATATAAAGTTTTATATAATAAACCAAGATTTGGTTTATTTTTCATGGAAATTAAAATGAACCATGGATTGGTTTATTTTATTTTATAAAATCAATCATGAATTGATTTACCATGATAAGAAAATTTATTCCATAAGAAAAAAAGGAGACTTGGTCGATTTTTTATCATGAATTAAAATATGATTTTAACCATGATATAAAATCAAGACTTGGCATGATGGAATAAGTCATAGAAAATTTATTCCATAAGAAAAAAGAGACTTGGCGGTTGAGAGGCCACTATATAAAGGACCCAAGGCAAGGCTTGGAAATCAATCGAAGTATTCTTGCCTGGGCTCTCTCCCTCTCCTCCCTTCTTCCTCTTGGTCGGCCACAAGCTTCTTCTCCCTTCTTCTTGCCGTGAGCACAAGGAGAAGCACCGAGGCGACGAAGTTCTTCCGTTGGGACGATCTTCCTCTCTGACCATCATCACCTTGGGATTGGGTGCAAGTCATCTTCCGCCTTCTCGCCGAAATTGTGATTCCGGCCAACCTTGGTGGTGAGTTTTTCCGATGTGATTACTTCTCTCTTGATTTTTCTTGTCACATTCTCGGAGAATCTAGTAATTCTCGAGAACACGAAACTCGTGGCTTTGCGAAGTCATCCCGAAGATACTCGGCGTGGACGCGAATAAAGGCGGAGCTTCCGAGGGACGCTTACGGTTGGATCTCGTCCCTTCCTTCGAGTTACGCGAGGTAATAAGTAAATTAGTTTACGTTTCTCCAAAATTTTAAATATATGATCATGTCTACACAAGATAAAGTTGCATGCTTAGATGTGTGGTTAAATAATTTAAGAAATTATTTATGCTAAACCTTCCGCTGCACGTAATTAATTTTAAAATTACAAACCCGCATCCATGTCAACATGCACCCGGTCCCAACAGTACTGACCCAGGGGGGTCGGGAACCAAGTAAATAAATCCCGCGAGTAATCTGTGTTTTGTTCTGTTCTTTATTTTTCTATTTTCCGCTGCACTAACGCTCTAAGTCTAGAACGAACAAAAGTTTTACGAAGGTTTCAACGAAAGATTTATGGTCGATATTCACCCCCCCCCTCTATCGAGGGCACCGGTCCTACAAGTGGTATTAGAGTCAGGCCGCTCTTCACCAGACTAATCGCCGACGGAGCAATGACGCTAGGAGTTGAGGGGGAGCCCAGGGGTGAATTAGGTATAATTTAATTTTAAATGTCAAATTTTAAATTCTATGTTATATGCTTCACGTGCAGGGAGAGAGGGCACTATAAAAATTAGTGCCCTACTCGTAAGAATCGTTCATCACCGACGACAAAGGAGACACCAGCGCCAGGAGTCCAGAGGGACAAAAATCACATCAGATGCTTTATATGTGAGAAATTCGGACACTACAAAAATAAATATCCGGCAAAGGTACGTAAGATTTATGTTCCAAAAATTTCCAAATCTTCTGCACCTTCTTATGTAAATTGTTTAGATAATGTTACTGAAAAATGAAATTGTGTAAGTAGGCAAATCAATATTTTGAATGATCAATTGGAAAATGTACATAATGTTAAAATATCAGAAATTAACTATTTAATTTTTAATGTCAATTCAAAAATTACTGAAATTAATTCTAAAATTAGATCTGGTAATACTACTGGTACTCCTGAAATTAAATCAGATGATGTTAAAATTCTTGATGATAATTCCGAAATTAATCTTAATTTTAACTATGATAATTCTGGATTAAAATCTAAAAATCTCTTAGATAATTATGAATTCAAATTTGAAAACCCTTTGTATAAACCCGAACCCAAATTTGAAAATCCTTTAGATAGTTATAAATTTAAATTTGAAAATTCTAAGGATAATAAGGATAATTCTGAGGATAATTTTGAGGATAATAAGGATAATTCTGAGGATCATAAGGATAATTCTGAGGATAGTAAGCATAATTCTGAGGATAATTCTGAAGATAGTGGAGATGATATCTCTTTAGATAATAATTTAATTATTCCCTTAGTGTGAAAAATTAACTACTGGCCCACTTTACTCTACCTACTTTGAGGATATTGAAAGATCTAATCTTGAGGAGGAGATAGAATTTTCTAAGATAAAGGCCATAGATAATAAAAATAACAAATGTTCAAATAAATCAGAATTACTAGAAAAACTTGAAAAGAAAAATAAGGATGAGTCAGAAATTTTCGAAATAATAAAAATTATGAACTTAGACCTACAACTGTTAATTAATCATTTCAAACTTAATTATTCAGGTTTTACCAAATTAAATCTTAATTCAATTAAATTAATTCAAATTAAATCTTAATTAAATCTTAATTCAATTAAATTAATTCAAATTAAATCTTAATTCAATTAAATTAATTCAAATTAAATCTTAATTAAATCTTAATTCAATTAATTAAATTCAAATTAAATTAAATCTTAATTAAATTAACTTCAACTTAAATTAAATCTTAATAATTCAAATTAAATTAAATCTTAATTAAATTAAATTCAAATTATATTAAATCATAATTAAATTAAATTCAAATTATATTAAATTTTAATTAAATTAAATTAAACTTAAATTAAATCTTAATTAAATTAAATTCAACTTAAATTAAATCTTAATTAAATTAAATTCAAATTAATTAAATCTTAATTATTCAAATTCAAATTAATTAAATCTTAATTAATTCGAACTTAAATTAATTCAAATAAATCCTAATTAATTTGAACTTAAATTAATTCAAATTAAATTAACTCAAACTTAAATTAATTCAATCTAAATTAATTCAAACTTAAATTAATTCAATTAAATCTCAATTAATTAATTAATTTCTAATTAAGTTAACTTCAATTAATTCTTAATCCAACCAAATATTAAATAAACCCGAACTAAACTAAAATCTTACCCAAATTGCAACAATTAATTAAATAAAATTAAATATATCAAAGTGGGTTGACATATTCGCCGGTTCACACGACATGTATCAAATCGAGAATTTGATACATCTTTATAAACGTAATTAAATCCTTTGGACTTGTTTGACTCATGCATAATTGTCATGCCACGCATTTGCTAATTCTTTTAAATATATGACATGTCATTCATATTTAAATTTTATGCATAATTTAGAACGGCTATAGGAAAAAGAATAATTGAAACTTGATCAACCTAGTATTGGGTGGAGGTGAGATGATAGTACGTTAGGGAAGCCATCTTGGCGGAACTAGCCGAAGCTACCGATCCAAAACCCAAACTAGTTAGACCAAAATCTTTCAAGGAGTAACTTGAAAATGGATTTTCAATAAAAGACTTTGTCAAGGAAAGGGTTGATGATCCAATAAGGCTACGGCCAAAGAAGGCCTAGTGCCTCGCCAAGACCTAGAAGCCGATTATTGAAAACCAAATTCACTTTACTATTGTCAGATTTGAATCTAACACAAGCTTCAATTAAATCTTAGAGTTAAAATAAATTAAGAAAAATTATTCAAGCATCTCACAATACACCTATAAGACAATCATGCTTGCTGTATTGAGACATCTAGAATGGGTGAGATGTTAAGGACTAATAAAGTGAAAAATATTTTTCAAAATTATTTTTTCAAAATTACTAGAATATTTTCCTAAAAATATATTTTCAAAATAGTGCTTCAACATAATAATGATTTTATGGAATTCATGCTTGTCTGATTGAATATACATATTACATGTTTTTCAAAAATTATATCTGATTAAAAAATTATTTGACTCACGCAATTAGACACAAGCCTCTTAGGACAACACTAAAGTTCCTTAAGGCACTTAGATAGACTCAAACGGTATTGGGGGCAGGGGGAGTGCTTTTCATTTTTTTAAAAAATGGTTTTCAAAAACTGCACTTTAAACATTACTATCATTTGAAAATACTATTCGAAAACTGTGCTTTAAATTATTATCACTTGTGTTTTCGGAAAAAAAGTTTATGTTGTAAAAATTATATGTTCAAAAATTTACCTGTTTCTTTGACTTTGATAAACCCTAAAGACACAGAGGAAATGTCCACTTCATGATCTTCAAGGACTCCTAGGATGTGTCAAATTTAGGGGGAATCTGAGTCAAAAAAAGAATTTTGGTAATCATTTATTTATTTTTTAAATTGTTAAATAGTTCTTTTTAATCTGAACCAAATCCTAAAAGACTCAGAGGAAGAGTACTTGTGGTCAACAAGCTTCCCAGGACTGGGTCAAGTTTAGGGGGAGGTCAAATTAAAAGAATTATTTTATTTTTTTATCTTCAAAATCTTACTGAAAATATAAGTCTTTCAAAATACTATTATTCGATTTTTCAGAATTTTTGTGGCTTATGAAATTGTTCAGAAATAATACTTACTTGAATTTGGAGAATTTTCCAGGACACTTAGGAAAATGTCCTTGTAGTCAACAAGATTTCCTAGGATTGTGTCAGACTGGAAAAGAAACCATGTCATGTACTTATGCTTCTCAAAATTCATATTTTTCAAAGTACTTATGTTTTTCAAAAATTCTAACATTTTTCTAAGTACCTATACTTAGATTTTCAAAAATGCATAATAATTTTTTTTAATACTTAGATTGTCAAAAATTGCATAATATGTTTGAAAAGTACTTAGATCTTCCAAAAAGGATCAATCTAGTTTTTCAAAAAAATACTTGCATGTTTTAAAGATCATTTTTCAAAGTATTTATACCTCTCAAAACTCATAGTATTCTTTCCAAAATACGGTATTCTCAAAAACAAACAATATTGGTTAAGTTTTCTGAGTTCAAGTACTTAGTCTTATGCTATGTTTTCAAAAACTTATACTAAGTATTTTTCAAAAAGAACCAAAGGTTTCCATTGTTGGTGCATGTATTTTTGGTGTTTTTTGATGTATGACAAAGGGGGAAAGATGCGCTTAAGTTAGAAATAATTTTTTTTCTCAATAATTATTTTTCTCTCTCTTACCAAAGGATCAATTAATCAAAATGTTTTTCAAAATGGGAGAGAGTGAAAGTTAGAAATTTTTTCTTATTTCTCTCAGAGGATCAAAAACATATTTTCAAAACTGAGATCATTTTTTAGTTTGATCCCAAGGATAGTAAGTTAGCCCCTTCAACCAATCTAACTTAAGTTATTATCAAACATCAAAAAGGGGGAGATTGTTGGTGCAAGTTGCATCAATGATGTTCTCCTCTAAGTGTTTTAATGTTTGACAATACACTTAAGTCAGTGATACATTGAACAGACAAAGGGAAGCAAAGGAGAAGTAACCTAAGTGGAAGAAAAGTCCTAGCGAAGGGCTGCTAGGCATCGAAACCCTAAGACCTGACGAAGGGCTACTGGGCACCTAGCGAAGGGCTGCTAGGAGTCGAAGACCTAGCGAAGGATTGCTAGGCACCAGGCGAAGGACTACTTGGTAACAAAGACCTAGCGAAGGAATGCTAGGCACCTGGCGAAGGACGGCTAGGCATCGAAGACCTGGCGAAGGGCTGCTAGGCACCTGGCGAAGGACTGCTAGGCATTGAAGACCTGGCGAAGGGATGCTAGGCACCTGGCGAAGGGATGCTAGGCAAAAGTCCACCCGAAGGACTGGGTGGCAACCGTCTCCTGAGAGGAGTAGGTGAAAGGTGCGTTCTCGGGGGTGGGAATTTGCGTCGGTTCGACCTAGGGTTTCATGCAAATTCAAAGTTCGAACCAAGTCCTTAAGCTTAATATTGTATGTATATGTGCTTTGTATTTGTGTATCTTGCAGGTACCAAGAACCAGAGATAAAGCAGGCGAAAAGCTGTAAAATAGCTAATCCAGGCGCCCCCACTGTTGGGGGCACCCTGAGCAGTGCATAAAACCCAGTAATGGGTTAAAAGGCATGATGGGGGCGCCCAGAATGGTCAGGGCGCCCAAGATAAAGAAGAGAAGTGCAGTTTCGAGTGATAAGCAGAATAGGCTCCTATGAGGGCGCCCGGAAGGTCCGGGGCGCCCAAGTTGAAAGCTGTATTTGCTGTTTCGAGTTCGAAACACAGATAAGCCTTCACGAGGGCGCCCGGAAGGTCTGGGGCACCTTGGTCAGAGATTTTATCAGCTGCGGCGAGGTCGACGCAGGGATAAGGTTTGACCGAGTTTTTAGGGGCGCCCCCGACGTCCAGGGCGCCCCCAGGAGTGCTATAAAAGGGGCTTCGACCCCTCTGCTTCAGACACAACTGCTGAAAGCAATTCTGAGCATTCTGACAGACCCTAACGCACTAAAGACGAGGCTCTACGACCGGGAGGCTCCAGGAGGAAGTGCGCGGCACTTCACAGGTCTAGATCGGGCGAGCTTCAGACTTTGTTTTGTTCGGTTTGCTGTTATTTAATTTCGCACTTAATTTTCTATATTATTGCTTGTAACTATCAACTGTAAGACGGGTTTTCTCCACCTCCAGAAATTCCAAAAAGGAGACCAATAGTGGACTCACGCCGAGTATATAGGCCTTGGACGTACTGACTGAGGGGGTCGGGAACCAAGTAAATAAATCCCGCGAATAATCTGTGTTTTGTTCTGTTCTTTATTTTTCTATTTTCCACTACACTAACACTTTAAGTCTAGAACGAACAAAAGTTTTACGAAGGTTTCAACGAAAGATTTACAGTCAATATTCACCCCCTCCCCTCTATCGACGGCACCGGTCCTACAACCTTGTCTTTTTTAGAAATACCTGAAGGTTCTACCAAAATGGATGTAGCTATGGCCTCCTCCTGGTCAGGTAAAGGCTCCTCCTCAGGTTCAGATTCTGGTGGACATACAACGAAAAGAGGTGATTCTTGGGTTCTTGCTTCTACCATGCAAGTCCCTACACTTTCATGCATATCCTCTGAATCTTCTTCTATGTCACTCAATGTAGGTGATCCCTGGGGCTTAGTGTAATCCCCTACACCTATAGAGTCATCGGCAACTGGAAATGAATCAGATTCACCCTCCAACTCAGCTATCTCTGTAGCTAATACCTCCTTTGCCTCATCTGAACTAGAATATCCTCTCTAAACATCGATCTTGGTCCCTGCAGTCTGCATCTGACTAATGGTGGAGGATATATGTCCAATTGGTCGCTCTATGTTCTGAATGGAAGCATCAGTCCTACTCTGATACTGTCTATAGTCTCCCTGATACTGCTGAAATTTAGCGTTAAATTGCTGAAAACTCCTCTCAGTTTGCTGTTGAATCTGAGTGCAAAGCTGCTGAAGACTCCTCTCATTTTGTTGAAGAAATTGAGTGAAAAAGGGCTCCAAAGTGAGTGGAGACTCTGGATTTTGTTGTTGAACCGGATGTGACCATGAAGGCATAGGATTATCCTGGAATGTCTGTAGGTTCTGATATGCTGGATATTGCTCAGTAAATTGACTTTGTGTATCCTCATACCTGAAATATGACTGATCCCCCCAATTAGAATTGTAGGAAGGAAATGAGTTATACCTATTTGACTGTTGAGGTTGGAAGTATCCATGCTGCTCTGGAATCTGTTGGGGTTTAAAGTACTGAGTCGGGTAATTGCCCAAGTCATCATTATAGGTGCTAGGAGCTGGATCATAGGTATCTTGATATTGATGTTGGGAATGCAGGGGTTCTTGAGGAAATCTAGTAGTCTTTTGGATGAGGTGGCATATAGCAGCAGAATGAGATGGGCTGCCACAATTAGTGCATATGTGTTTCACTCCCCCAATTTCTGAATTGTGATATTCATTGAAGCCTCCAAATTGTTGAGAGTAGAAATCCATGTTGAGCTGAAAGAATTATCCTGGTCTTACACTGAAACACTAATAAACAATATTAGAAGACTCAGGAGCATATGATATCAAACACATGAATGTATGAACATTAAAGCACATGACAATCCTAAAATTATCAAACACCACTACAGTCCCCCGCAACGACACCAAATTTGATGTGACCTGTGTGTTGTACCATGAGTATCAAATACAATTAAAGTGTCGAACTCCTCTAAACTAATGTAGTATAGAGTAACTCGAGTCGTCTCTCTCAAGGAATGTAATGATAGATTAATAATCCTAGGATTCCAAGTTATTGCTTTTGGATTTTGGATATTAAACTAGGGTTTAGATTTGAAGGCTATGACTACGAAATGAAATAGCAAAGCAAGTATGAAATCTAGTTCTAATTAATGAAAGACAATGCAAGTAAGGAAATCTAATCTAACCTAACTACACTTGACAAGGAAATTAAAAATAACATAAAGTAACCATTGAATGATATCTAGAACATTAAAGAAACCTAATCTAACCTAATCTATTGCATCCAAATCAAGTACCTGAACATAAGGAAAACATGAAGCATTCAATTAACAAAGCAGTGCAAGAATTTAACGAACTCAAATGCAACAATCCAAGTAACACGAATGATTTGAGAATTTCATCAAACACGTAATGAGCATAAAGCAAGAAAGCCCAAGTGCATGCAAATCGAAACAAGAGAGACAGAAATTGATTACAAGCATTCAACAATCAACCTAAAGCATCCCACTACATCAAACCAACAACCAAATCTGATGAAGGCATGGATTAATCGCTGGATGATGAAGCTGTGAATCGCCGGATGATGAAGGGGCTGCCGGAAATGGAACAAGGAAGATGAATCTTCCTTCTCTAACCCGAAGAGAAGTTGGCCGGAGATGGAGTGGTGGCTGCCGGTAGGCGCTGTGAAGAGGAGGCGGCGGCTAGTTGTGAAGAAGAAAGAAGAAGTGGAAGGGGAAGAAGGAGGTGATGGAGTCACGATGGATCTTCTGTTCGGCTAGGGTTCGCGGATCAACCTCCCTTGTGCGATCCCCCTTTCTGCCATCGCCTCAGGAAGTTGAGAAGAGGGTGAAGAAGGAGCTCCGGTCGGCGTCTAGGGTTTTCCTCAATGTGCCCGAGAGAGAGATGGCTGATTTTACGTCTTCCTTGTGTTTGGCCGAGAGGGATTCTGCTTGGGATGTCAGAGAAGAGGAGATGGCCGGCCGGAGGTGGTGGAGAAGAAGAGGTGGAAGGTGGGCGCTCCGGCTGGCGGATGTGAGGTGGAGACGAGATGGATTCGGGATCGAGTGGATGATTCCCGTCTCTAGGGTTCGCTCCCTCCTTTGTGCGCGTGGGTTCAGCCCATCGAGAAGAGGATCAGTCCCGGGAGAAGATACGATCCTCCCCTAGCTTATGTTCGGCCCAGCCCCAGCCCTCTGTTCGGCCCAGCCCCCAGCCCTTGTGTGTGATGGCGTGAAGGAAGAAAAGGGAAGTTTCTTATTGGGTTCTTGGATTTTGGGTTGAGGGGAGGAGTAAGAAATTTAGATCCTAATCCAATAAGGGTTGTAATTGAGCTTAAGGATTGGATGATGTTGTTGGGCTTTTTGATGGGTTAGAGTTTTCCTCTTCTTGGGTCCAAATTGGATTGGATGAAATAAACCATCTTTATTTGAATTGAACCAAGCCTTCAAGTTAGACCATGCTTAAATTTAACCAAGCTCCTCAACACTAGCATTGGGTCCAATTACTTTGATCCAAGCCTTGGTCCAAGGTTCATCTTTAATTCTTGGTAACAAAGACCTAGCGAAGGAATGCTAGGCACCTGGCGAAGGACTGCTAGGCATCGAAGACCTGGAGAAGGGCTGCTAGGCACTTGGCGAAGGACTGCTAGACATTGAAGACCTGGCGAAGGGATGCTAGGCACCTGGCGAAGGGATGCTAGGCAAAAGTCCACCCGAAGGACTGGGTGGCAACCGTCTCCTGAGAGGAGTAGGTGAAAGGCACGTTCTCGGGAGTGGAATTTACGTCGGTTCGACCTATGGTTTCGTGCAAATCCGAAGTCTGAACCAAGTCCTTAAGCTTAATATTGTATGTATATGTGCTTTGTGTTTGTGTATCTTGCAGGTACCAAGAACCGGAGACAAAGCAGGCGAAAAGCTGGAAAGTAGCTAATCCAGGCGCCCCCACTGTTGGGGGCGCCCTGAGCAGTGCATAAAACCCAGTAATGGGTTAAAAAGCATGATGGGGGCGCCCAAAATGGTCAGGGCGCCCAAGACAAAGATGAGAAGTGCAGTTTCGAGTGATAAGCAAAATAGGCTCCTATGAGGGCGCCCGGAAGGTACGGGGCGCCCAAGTTGAAAGCTGTATTTGCTGTTTCGAGTTCGAAACACAGATAAGCCTTCACGAGGGTGCCCGAAAGGTCCGGGGCACCCTGGTCAGAGATTTTATCAGCTGCGGCGAGGTCGGCACAGGGATAAGGTTTGACCGAGTTTTTAGGGGCGCCCCCGACGTCCAGGGCGCCCCCAGGAGTGCTATAAAAGGGGCTTTCGATTGGAAAATCCAATTTTCAACTCGTTTTAAATCCCTCGAATTACTCGTACTGCGTGTGGCTAAATAGGCTTCGATTTACGTTGGCCGTCTATAATTAATCAATTAATTATAGAACGATCATGAGTGACACCTAGTAGTACATCATGATCCCCAATTAATCGAAAGATCAACGGTTGACCTCAGAAATAATTTTGAAACCCTTCAGCAGCTATAATGAATCGTGCCCCATTCCCTTAACCATCTTATACCCACCCACTTGGTTCAGGACATGGTCTAAGTGTGTCAGTCCCCACTAGGCTGACTACGTTACACCTAGCCCAAGTAACGTTTTCTCGTCCTACGGATTCTAATTATTCTCATGTATTTAAGAGATTCATACTCTGAACATGTCATGCTCTGGCCAGAGGCTTCGAGTAACAATCTGACGATAGGCCTCGGGTATACATCTCCTCACAAGGAGTGGTGAATCCTTTGTAGGTTGTTCAAACATCTTCGGGCACTTCGGCTTATACCCAATCATCCTGGGTCCACACTTCCTTGGAGACGCTTGCTTAAGATGTCAAAGTATAAGTCTCCATGACCAAGATGACTTGAACACCGCAATTCAAAGGAACATCGCACTTAAGCTGCAGTAAGAACTTCACTGACATATCTATATGTAGACTACCATATGAAGTTTTACAGCCAGTCACTCCAATGAATTAGTTCCCTTAACTAGCGTTCATGTTTATCTCCGGACATCTCAATGTCACCAGCCAGTGAGAATCAGCTGATTAGAGAATAACCCATGCTAGTCTCAACAGAATTGATAGTGTCCGTATTTATCAATTCATCGACTAGGGACAATTTCAATACTTCACAATTGCACATGTAGAGATAATGATTAGTTGTGAATTCATCACAAATTCTCTCATGCTGTGAATTGTATTGCGGACATTCAATAAATGATTTTAAGATCTCAATCAAATACACAAATATGTATACTCAAATAGTGAATATTCATTTATTAGAATAAATGATTACAATCATAAGGCGATTACCTTAGGACACTTCTCTCATATCACTAATAAGGAGGTCATCTCTGTCATGCTCCCCGGTGAAGCATGTAAGGTCTTTTCCTGATAACAGTGTGGAACATGTGATTCCATCCCTGCCGAGCTCTCCCGGAAAGAGGCAACATCATCTTTGCTATGCTCCCCAGCGGTGCCAAAAACCCCTGGTAGAAGGGGGGATGATGGAGGACGCGCCGGAAGGCGATACGTTTCATAGGGGACTCTGGGAGTGCCTGACTCAGTCCAAACCGACGGGACCTCGCACCCCGTTGGGCGGTGAACATTCTCCCTTGGCAGGTTCCCCTCAAGGCTGCGACCTCCTTTTCCTCTAGGGTCCATGAGAAGGGGAAGAAGAGATGGAGGGGAACGAAACGTGTTGGCTGCCCACCTTTATATAAGGGGTTGTCCAGCCGCATTTAATACAGGCACGGCGCAGGAGCAGTAATGGATGTCAACCCTGAAGCATCGCGTCGATTGGTATGCCTCCGCCCGCCTGGGAATTCGCAACCCTTTATGGGTCAATTCAATGGATTGCTTGGGATTCGGAGATGATGGTTCAGAGGCTGCCAACACTCTCTAGAGAGAAGAGTCGACATGGGCCCCATAGGGGAATAGCTACAGGCCTGGTACTTGGGCTTGCGAGGGTAGCTTGGGGAGATCCGTACCCAGGATCAAACCCGAAAAACCTCGACCTTTCTACTCTCTGAGCCCTCGATGCAAAGACAAATGACACAAGGAGCCAAACGCAGAAGCATGTACGTGATAGTAAGGTAAAGAAATGTTCTCATTATAATCAAAATGGGTACATCGGGGCCAAGCTCCCGGGTAACACATAATCCTACAACTCTTTGTCCTCGGGAGAGAGCTCTTCCCAAACTCAGTCGATGCTCATGAAGCCTGGTCAGCATCCGGAGGCAAAAGGTGGGCCTTTTTCAGCTGGTCAATTGCCCCATAAAAGTCTTTTGGGAAAGACAAAATCAAAAAGGGATTGCCTCGGGACCCATGGCAAATTCTACAATCCTAGGACCCAGTATAACTGCCAAGGGAGAAATAACGAGTGCAATGGCCCACTAGGACACAACTTCTTCATCACCACAATAGTCCGATCAATCAGCAACACTTCCTTCAATCAGACTTAAAGGGAGGGATTTGTGATAGGGTTGAATAGCCCATGGAGGACACATGGGCTGAAGAAGTTGGGTGGCAAGATGTGGCGAGTCTGAGCGACTCCCCTTTCGGAGCTCCCAGGATCCTCTCGGGAAGTGGATCCTCAGGGCCCCTCCCACCCCCACCCCCCCCCTCCCCCCGCAGTAAACACACCCCGGAGATCAGATTAGAAAACCCCTCCCGGGATCACCCCAGGAAGTCGGGCCCTGAGACCACCTCGGGGAAGCGGAGCGCCCAGGACCTCCCGGGCCAGAAGACCCCGAGATCACCTCGGGGGAGCGGAGCCCAAGAAGCATTCGACCTCAAGTAACGGTCCTCCTTTTCTCGGATCTACGATAATCATCCCCACTATCACGGAGCCATCATGACCCCTAAATGTCGCAACGGGTCAAACTTAATAACGGCGTCGACCGTTTCAAAGACTATCTGGTAACCGCCAAATGGGGGGGGACATGGCATAGATCATGGGGACGCACGAAAGCAGCCGCCGCAGGTATAAGAGGTACTCCAACCCCTTTTGTAAGGGGGTTACGCCTTCTCTACTACTAACATACTGTCTTACCTTCTTTTCATCTTCTCCATCGAGGCACTGACTTGAGCATCGGAGTGGGCTCCGCCGGACAACCTCCGGCGTGTTCCCCTAACGCTCATGTTAATCTCGAAGGGTGTGGAGTTCCTCCTCCAGCGTCAGCATTCGTGTGGGTTGAACCCTGGTGACTGGTCGTCGATGTCGATTCTTTCCGGAACACCGAGTGTCCAACCCCGTCCGATACCCAAGACACCTATTACGGTGAACCCGAACACAAGGTTCCAAGGGTCGAGCCCAGAGCCCACTGGTCACCCCTCCTAAAGTTCTCCTCGGCGCTCTCTCAACAACTTATTAACGCGACTCGGGTTTAGATGGAAGTCACATCCGAGCTCTCCCTGACTCGGAGAACACTTTTGCGTCACTCGGGGATGATATTTGAGAGACTCGACGACACTCGGGTCGGTCAGTTGGCGATCTACCCCCAAATTTGTCCTCACGACATGCGCTCCCTGACATCGCATTTATGACTGTGGTACGGGGGTCGGCGCAGGCCTTACCTATTTATAACGCATGCTGCGGACATCCGATCGACTCCGTATTTCTGTCCTATCCGGGTACCCCGCACCACGCCACCATTCTCTATGTCTCGGCCAGGTACGAAAGGACGACTGACGCTTACAGGGGTTGTCAGCTCCCTCAGCTATATAAACCATTCCCCTCTTCATTCGCAGGTAGGCGCAATAGTGTCTTTCCACTGTTCTACTGTTTTCCTGCACTTCTTGTGGATACTGACTTAACCGCCGGAGGGCCTTACCGGGTACTTTTTCCGGCGGGTTTGTTAACGGTCATTTTCTTGCAGAATCCTAGGGCTTACTCAGCCCGGGTCACCCGAGTGAGCCGACAGCAAGGCACTCTCCGACCCGAGGCCCAGAGCAGGATACTGATGCGTGCCCAATACAAGTGTCACGAATGAGCCTCAAATTTAGATATTTGTAGATTGAAACCCCTAGCTCACAAAATAAAATATAGTACAGGGGCCTCAAGTTGTATTTTTCCAAGGACTAGTTAAGAGAGTTTAATCCAAGCTTGAATTTGTTTGTCGTTTGATGTTTTTGGGTTTTCAAATAAGATTAGGGTTTTGTTGTGTGATAAAGAATGGAAATACAGCTGAAACAAAGTGAATTCAACTAAGCAAGAATTAGCTAGGAAATTATGAAAACTAAACTTTTCCTACTTGAACATTAAGCAATTCAATACGAGTTTATAAAATTGAAAGACAAATCTAGCATCAAAGACAGGCAAACAATAAATCTGTAGCTAAGTTGCAGAAATGAAGTTGAATTCACACACTACAAGTTCAATGCTAGAAACAGGGCTAAAATGTGCTGGAACCCTACCTGATCGGTTGACAGACCGATCAGATACAAGTCTGATTGGTCGACAGACCGATCAGTAGCTGTCTGGATCGGTCGAACAGACCGATCAGTAGCTAAAAACTGATGGAAACTGCGACAACTAAAAATTCAGAAGCGAAATATTATAGTAAATGAACACCAGACCCTCCCTCGATCTAAGATCTTTCTCGCCGTCACACAAGAACTGGCTAGGAACCCTTAGCTCGACAAATCAGTAAAGAATTACACCCCAGATCAGTTATTAGCAGATCGACGCTGTTGATGGAATACTCATCCGATCACCTCCTTCTTGATTGATCGGATGGCGATTGTGGCTCCGAAATGCTCCAAACTCTTCAGAGAACCCCTCTGAAAGCTCTGAGAACTCCAATTGATGAAGATCGGCGATCGAAAAGTAGGATATTAGAAGAAGCAGAGCTTCGGCTGAAACCCTCAACCGGGCCCTTCCAGCGACGAGATTGCCTTCCAACTTCACCGGAAACCGTTCTCTAGGACTCGAGATCTTGAGATGAGATTGCTCTGGTGTGGCCGCGTGCGATTGAAGATGAAGAACTGGAAACAGAACAGAAATCGCGACCACCCTCCACAGCGCAGAGATGTTTGATTTAAATTATCCCTTTTGAATTTGAACGGCTGTGATTGTTTCGGCCTCATCCAACGGTCGGATATTCTCCAATCTGAACCAAACTTCCCAGGTCTCCATCAATGGTTCTGATCTACTTCTCCTTAGCTTGGATCAATCAGATCTGCGACGGATGACTCAGATCTTTCTTCCCTTTGAATGGATGGTTGAAACCCTCTTAAGCTAGATCCGACGGTCAGATGGACTCTGATTGGGTTCAAAGCTTCATATCTTGGTCTATGGTCTTGATTAGCTCTATCTTAGGCTCGGATTGATCAGAAACTTAATGACGGCTCAGATCACCCCGTTTCTTGATCGGACGGCCTATATTGATCCATCTCTTGATCCCCTTGATTGAAGCCAATTCTGAGCTCAAGTCTGGTCCAGTCTAATCTAGGTCAATGGTCATTTGAAGCCTACAAAATTATATTCAAATTTAAGTGCCAAAACATCTCAAATCTACAAAGATTTGCATCCAAAGCTAAAATACAGGTAATTCATGAAATCTAATGTAAATGCAAACTTAAGCATATAAAAGAGGATCAAAACATGGGTTTGAGAGCCTAAAATGTTTAGCAAAATAGTAATTATCAACTCCCCCACACTTGCTCTTGGGCGTCTTGCACAAGCTAACTAAACATGTACCCCCTCTAGATTACTCTCAATCATAGTTAGAAGCAATTGAAAAGAAATTACCTAGGGTTGTCAATTCTCAAAAATCTAAACTCAATAGACTAGTATCTTGTCCTTAAGTCAACAACTTAGTATACTTCATCCTTCAAGACTCATTGAGATGAACTAAACTCACAAAGCCTATCAAGGGAATATTTAGTGGCTCTCTTCCTAAATTATACATTTCCAATAAAAGTGGAGCTCACTCACACACTTCCATGGTTCTTGCACTACCATAAGCTTGTTTATGCTCTACTCTCCACCATCATTCTTGATTTGGATCCACATCTAAAAAGTCTCATCAGAACAAGTTAGGGGAATATGGAATGATAAAATGAAATAGAAGTTCAATGAACTTGGATACTAAAGAATCATGATAAAGGAAGTCAAGAAATATTGCATGATAAGGAAATATGGAAAAGTAAAGAAAATAGAAGACTTGGACACTCAAGAATATAACCTAATGCACTTTGCCCTCTTATATTGAATTATCCTTGCATGTATCAGAGTTGTGGTGGAGCAGGGACTGAGGAAATTCACTGAATTCAGTATGCCAAGGTTCTGTTTCTGTGCCAACTCTACTGATCGGTCCAGAGACCGATCAGTCTTCTGCCTGATCGTTCTGGAGATCGGTCTGGCTCCTTCTGAACGGGACTGAGTGACCGATCAGTCACTTCCCTGATCGGATTGGTGACCGATCAGGGTCTGATCAGTAGCTAAAACTGAAAAACTCTGAAACTATTTTTGTCGAGATCACTTCTTTTCAATTGGTACTACATCTTAAACTCATCTAGCTCCTTGTTAATAACTTCCGCTTCAGAAATCTAACCCATCTCCTGATACTTCATGTTTATTTTTTCTCTTTTCCTTTTCCTTTTTCTTTTCTTCCAGCTGCTGTTCTGTTCTTTCTGTTTTTTTTCCTGCAGCCAAGTTCAGCAGTTTTCTCAGCTTCACAATCCTCCATTTCTGTTCTTTTTTTTACCATCAATTCAGATTCTAGAGCTTCACTTCTTCACAACTTGGACCCTTCCATGATAATGGAGTACTAAGTGCTCCACTTGGTAAACTTTTAGCTCTTGCAACCCACTTGGCATGATACAAATTTTTTTTCATCTGCCACTATAAATTTGAAACATAAAATGCTAAGAAGGGATTACATGCTCCACTTTCCATTAACTCTTTTGAAACCCAAACTTGGCACGGTTTGCTTGTAGGTTGCCAATGTTTGATTCTTGTATAGACTCTCATTTCCTTCAGAATTTCCTCATAGAGCTTGAAACACCAAATTATAATCAAGAACCTAGGCGCCCCACATGAAGCCTTCACTAACCCATTTTTGCAACTCATTCTTGATATAAAACTCCATCAAGTAGGCACATCTCTTCCTTCTAATCTTCATTTTCTATTTTTTTTCTCTTCCTGTTTTTGAGTTGCCTCCTTGATACTTCTTCATCTCTTAAGAACCATCAAAACATATTTCCAACTATAATTCATCAAAAAGAAGCTTCCAAAATGTATCACTTCTTACCAAAACATTTCAAAACTCTAGTCACCTCCCCCACACTTAATCTTTTGTCCGTTCCGGGCAAAGTAACATTAAGAAACATCAAAAGCAACCAAGTCCATGAAGAATATGGTTATGAACAGAAAAATATAGAAAGGAAAAATAGAATATAGAAAAGATCAACAATCAATATTGTAAGAATTGATATGAAAAAGGAAGATAAAATGATTCACCTCTATAAATGTGGTCCAATTATAGAAATATAATTTTGAAAGAACCTAAGCAAGTTCTAGAGTATAATCACATGTGTGTATCTCAACAATAAGGCCAAGTCCTCACTAGGTATAAAGAATTCATCTCAAATCATCAATCTAGAGTCCATAACTAAGTAGTACTCAAGCATCCAAGACTTTTCATCTATTGGCTCAAATCCTAAGTTTTAACAACCAAATTTAATTTGCTTTCAAGAGACTCTAAAATGATATAGAGAAAACCTAGAGAGATACATTTATTCCTAATCATGCAAGAAGGAAGGTGCCAAAAAGAATAAAATAGTGTCTACAATGATTCTTTATTCATCCTACACTACCTAAGCATTTATTAACAAAAACTCATTGTAAAAGAAAGATTTACTTTTAGAAAACATAAAAATGATATATACAATGAAATCAAAGTGCAAAGAAAATAAAACTCCCCTTTAAGTTGGGTAGATAGCATCTTTGATGTCCAATCCATCTACATCTAGCTCCTTTACCTCTTCAAAGTATTTCTTGAGCCGGTGACCATTAACTCTCCAAACAAAACCATTAGCCTCATCTTTTATCTCAACAACACCATAAGGGAAAACGTTAGTTACAAGAAATGGACCTTCCCATCTAGACCTCAACTTACTTTTAATCAATTTGAGCCTTGATTTGTACAATAAAACCTTGTCGTCAATTTAAAACTCTTTCCTCAATATGTGCTTATCATGAAAAATCTTAGTCTTTTCCTTGTAAATCCTTGAGTTCTCATATGCTTCTAATCTTATCTCCTCAAGTTCTTGAAGTTGAAGCTTCCTTTCTTCTCTCACTTTAGTAGCATCAAAGTTGCAAGCTTTCACCGCCCAATAAGCTTTATGCTCTATCTCCACGGGTAGATGACAAACATTCCCATAGACTAGCTGGTAGGGAGACATTCCAATGGGTGTCTTGTATGCCGTCCGGTAGGCCCATAATGCATCATCAAGCCTCTTGCTCCAATCTTTCCTATTAGGTCCAACGGTCTTCTCCAAAATTGTTTTGATCTCTCTATTTGAAATTTCGGCTTATCCATTAGTTTGGGGATGGTAGGAAGTAGAAACTTTGTGCACAACCCCATACTTGCTAAGTAAAGTCTTCATGTGTTTGTTGCAAAAATGAGAACCTTGATCACTTATTATAGCCCTTGGAATTCCAAACCTATAAAAAATATGTGACCTGACAAAACTAACAACAACACAAGAATCATCAGTCCTGGAGGGAATGACCTCCACCCATTTAGAAACATAATCAACAGCAAGAAAAATATACAAGTATCCACAAGATGCAGGAAAAGGTCCCATAAAATCTATCCCCCATACATCAAAAATCTCACAAAAAAGCATAGTTTGTTGGGGCATTTTATTCCTAGCTCCTATGTTGCCTGTTCTTTGACATCTATCACAATTTTTATAAAATAGATATGCATCATGAAATAATGTAGGCCAATATAAACCACACTATAAAACCTTCCTAGCTGTCCTCTGTGGTCCAAAATGTCCTCCACAGCCTGATGAATGGCAAAATGTAAGAATGGAATAAAACTCATGTTCAGGTATGCATCTTCTAATTATTTGATCACTACAAAACTTCCACAAGTAAGGATCATCCCACACATAGAATTTAGCATCACTTTTGAGTCTATCTTTCTGAGCCTTAGTAAATTGTGTAGGAAAAACATGAGATGCTAAAAAGTTAACTAGATCTGCATACCAGGGTGACTCACCATGTACCAGTAAAAGATGCTCATCTCTAAAATCATCATCAATAGTGGTAGGGGGTCCATCTCCCTCTATTCTGCTCAAATGATCTACAACCAAATTCTCTTTGTCACTCCTATCTCGGATTTCCAAGTCAAACTCTTGGAGTAGAAACATCCATCTAATTAGTCTGGGCTTTGCATCTGGCTTCTTCAGAAGGTACTTCAAGGCTGCATGATCAGAAAACACAATAACGTGAGAACATAACAAATATGACCTAAACCTGTCTAAAGCAAAAACAATAGCAAGGAGCTCTTTTCTGTAGTGGTGTAGTTGCCTGGGCAGCATCTAAGGTCTTGGAAGCGTAGCAGATAACATGTTGTGCTCCCTCCACCCTCTGTGCAAGTACAGCTCCTACAGCAAAATTAGAAGCATCACACATTAGTTCAAAAGGTAAATTCCAATCAGGGGGTCTAATAATAGGAGCTGAAGTAGGAGTCTCCCTTAATTTCTGAAAAGCTTCTTTGCATTTTTCATCAAAACAAAATTCCACATCTTTTTGCAACAATCTAGTTAAGGGCCGAGCAATCTCACTGAAGTCTCTAATAAATCTCCTGTAGAATCTTGCATGGCCAAGAAAAGGTCGAATATCCCGTACGCATACAGGGTAAGATAAAGAAGATATAGCACTAACTTTTGTAGGATCTACCTCAATGTCTTTCCTAGAGACTATATGACCTAAAACAATACCATGCTCCACCATAAAATGGTATTTTTCAAAATTAAGAACAAGATTGGTTTCAATGCAGCTATGGAGTACCCTAAACAAATTATCTAAACAAGTATCAAATGATGTGCCAAATACAGAAAAATTATCCATGAAAATCTCCATGCAGTGTTCTAATAACTCACCAAAAATACTTACCATACACCGCTGGAAAGTCCCTGGAGCATTGCAAAGACCGAATGACATGCGTCTATATGCAAATGTACCGAACGGACAAGTGAAAGTAGTCTTCTCCTGATCCTCCGGGTCCATGCAAATCTGAAAATATCCTGAGTACCCATCCAAGAAGCAATAATGAGACTTCCCTGCCAACCTCTCTAGCATCTGATCAATAAAAGGCAAGGGATAGTGGTCTTTCCTCGTGACTTGATTTAGCTTCCTGTAGTCAATACAAACTCTCCATGAATTCTTAACTCTAGTGGGTACTAACTCATTGCTTCCATTTTCCACCACTGTCACTCTTGATTTCTTAAGCACCACATGGATAGGGCTAACCTACTTACTATCAGAAATAGGGTATATGATACCGGCCTGCAAGAGTCTAGTCACCTCTTTCTTTACCACATCTAAAATCAGGGGATTTAGTCTTCTCTGTGGCTGCCTAACTGGTTTGACATTCTCTTCCAAAAATATCCTGTGCATGCAAATGGCTGGGCTAATACCAGGTATGTCAGCTAATGTCCACCCAATGGCTTTCTTGTGCTGCCTCAGAACTCGTAGTAATTTGTCTTCTTGCTCTGAATCTAAGTTCTGGGCGATGATGACAGGTAAATTCTGCTCCCCTCCTAGATAAGCATACTTCAAATGATCTGGCAATGGCTTTAGCTCAATCTGTGCCTGCTCAGTAGGTATGAGTGATCCCTGGGGCTCAGTGCAATCCCCTACACTCTCACACCTATCCTCTGAATCTTCTGACATATCAACCAAAGTAGGTGATCCCTGGGGCTCAGTGCAATCCCCTACACCTATAAAATCCTCTCCAGTTGTAAATAAATCTGGTACACCCTCCAAATCAGCCTCCTCTATAGCAAATGTCTCCTCAGCCTCCTCTGAACTGAAATACCCTTTGGAAATATCAAGTAAAACTCCCTCAGCAAATGAATCTGCATCATCCAACTCATCTAGAATGTCTATGCTCATAATAGAGTGATCTTCTCTGGGGTGTTTCATAGCGTCAAAAATACTGAATTGTACTACTGTGTCTCCTATCTCCATAGACAGTGTGCCAGCATATACATCAATTTTTGTCCTTGCAGTCTTCAAGAATAGCCTACCAAGAATGAGTGGAGATCTATGTGCTAGATAATCACCCTCCATGTCCAAAATATAGAAATCTGCAGGAAAAATCAGCTCCTTCACCTTCATTAACACATCTTCAATGATCCCAGCTAGGTGAGTCTGACTCCTGTCTGCTAACTAAATCACCACTCCTGTAGGTTGTAGAGGACCAATGTCAAGCATCTGGAAAACTGATCTAGGCATTACATTAATGGAGGCTCCCAAGTCCAACATAGCATCATGAAAGAGGGTCCTCCCAATCTTACAAGACACAGTAAATACCCCTGGATCTTCACATTTCTGAGGGATAGAATGGATAAGGGCTGAGACATTCTTCCCTAAGCTGACCAAGTCATTCTCCTTCAGTTTCTTCTTGTGAACACACAAATCTTTGAGAAATTTAGCATACTTGGGAATTTGCTTGATCATGGTCAACAAATGCACATTAATCTCCACCTTACTGAAAAGTTTCACAAACTCATTATACTCCTTGGCCTTCTCCTCCTCTACATGCTTTTTGGCTTGAGTCTTGCGCTATGGAAAAGGTAAAGGAACCCTTGATTCCTCCACTTGAGCCGAAACCTTTGGAAATGAATTCTGAGCTGAAATTTCAGGTGAAGTAGCTGCTGTAGGTCCACTTCCCTCACTGATTTCTCCTTCATTTTCCACCAAAATCACAGGATATATTGAAGGAGTTAGGCTTGAACTACGAATGCAACCAACTGATTTAGAATCAATTTTAGGGCTGTTTTGAGCTGGAAAACTAGTTGTTGTTCAGTTTTTAGAAAAATCATCCCTTGGAATATTTGAACTTGAAGCAACCTTCCCACTCCTCAAAGTGATGGCACTAATATTTCCCTTTGGATTGAGAGTAACTTGAGAAGGTAATTGACTTGATCCTTGGGCTTGCATTTGATTCATCCCACTAGCTAATTGTCCAATATGTCTCTCAATGTTTTGTAAGGTAGAATCATTTTTTTGTTGACCTTGTTGTTGTTGCAAAATTTATTGTTGTTGGAGAATTTATTGCATCATCTCCTCTAGCCTTTGTTGTTGAGCATTCACCCCACTAGAACCTCCATAACCTCCTTGATTAGCATGAGTCTTCGGTTGGCCTTGAAATGAAGATTGAGGTTGCTGAAAATTGTGACCTTGCTGTGAACCTTGAAAATGGGGCTGTTAGGGCTGATTAAATGATTGATTTGGCTGCTGGAATTGCTGAAAATTGGGCTAGGAACTTGGTTGAAATTGCTGAAAATTGTAACTCTGAAAATTCTGGTTTTGGGGTTGACATTGTTGGTTGAAAGGCTGAAATTATTGGGGCTGAAATTGTTGACTTGAGGGCTAAAAATTTTGATTGTATTGTTGAAATACTTGCTGTGAAGATTGATATCCTTGCTGTGAAGGTTGAAAAGGTTGCTGAAAATTCGGATTCCCTTGAAAACCTTGCTGATTTCATTGAAAAGGCTGCTGATTTTGATGAAAAGGCTGCTGAAATGGTTGGAAAGGCTGATTACTTTGCTGAAAATTCTGGAAATTCGGTTGAGGTTGTTGTAGGGGCTGTTGTGAAGGGTTTTGTTGATAGAATAAGTTTCCATACTTTAAATTTGGATGATCCCTCCAACTCGGATTGTAAGTAGATGAATAGGGATTGTTCTTTTGTTGGAATTGTCTTCTAGTCAAAGCTGCTAATGTTTCAGCTTGTTGAAGATTAGGACACAAATCCGAGTTATGTTCTTGACTTGCACAAATGCTACACAACCTCATCACTTGATTTGTAGGTGGAGGTACCTAAAAATTCTGATTTTGGCTCACATTGTTTAATGTCATTTGCTTAACCAAAGAAGTAAGCTCCATCAAAGAACTCTTGATCTCCTTTTGTTCATTAGAAACCATTTGGACCTCATTTACCCCTCTAGTGGAAAGAGCTCTACTTCCAAATTGTTGTGAATTTTCTGCCATGTTTGAAATTAACTCTCTAGCCTGATCTGGTGTCTTGTTCACTAAGGCTCCTCCAGCTGCAGCCTCAATCATAATCCTATCCATCTGAAGTAGACCCTCATAGAAATACTGAATAAGGAGATGCTCACTAATTTGATGCTGTGGGCAACTTGAGCAAAGCTTGTTAAATCTCTCCCAATAAGCATATAGGATCTCTCCCAATAATCATATAGGATCTCTCCCACTACTTGCTGTATACCACAAATACTCTTCCTGATAATTGCAGTTCTAGAGGCTGGAAAGTACTTCTCTAGAAATACCTTCTTCATGGAAATCCAACTAGAAACATGTCCGGTGGGCAAATAATAAAACCAATCCTTAGCTGCTCCAGTCAGAGAAAATGGAAATCCCCTCAACTTCTCCTCTTCAGAAATCTCCTGAGGCTTCATGGTGGAGAGGACTACATGGAACTCATGCAGATGTCGATTTGGATCCTCTCCTGATTGACCTTAAAACTTAGGCAATAAATGAATAAGTCCTGATCTCAGCTCAAAATCACCAGTAAGCTCTGGATAAGGAATACATGAATACTGGAAAGCATCATCAAGTGCTGCAAGCTCCTTCATTGTTTTCTGGTGTTCTGCCATAGGACTGTCTGAATGAATAGAAATGGACTGAGTAGAAGTAATCTCAATAGCCTCTGAAACTCTGCCTTGGTTTCTCCTTCCTCTGAAAGTCCTCTCAATTTCATGATCAAATTCCTCCAGATCACCACCTGCAGTCCTGGTCATACAACAAACACAAATGGCAGCAAATGTATATAGCAAGATAAAGCAAATGAAATAGATCACAAAATATGAAAATAAGCACACAAGCTAAAATTAAACAAACTCAACTAGTGTTCCCCGGCAACGGCGCCAAAAATTTGTCGGACCTAATAACTAGTGTCAAGAATGAGTCTCAAATTTAGATATTTATAAGTTGAAAACCCTTAGCTAACAAAGTTAAAATGTAGTATAGGGGCCTCAAGTCGTATTTTTCCAAGGACTAGTTAAAAGTGTTTAATTCAAGCTTGAAGGTTGTTGTCGTTTGATGTTTTGGGTTTTCCAGTAAAATGGGAGTTTTTGCGATAAGGAATGAAATAACAATTCGGAACAAAATAGACTTAACTAAGCAGAAATGAATTAGGAAATTACGGAAACTAAACTTAACCTATTTGACAACTGAACAATTAAATTCAAACGATAGAATTGAAATTTAAGAACAAATTGCAGGGAACTAATTGCAAGATAATAGAAACTAGATCAAAACATTGCTTAAGAACTTGGCTTGAAGTGTAATGGAAACAAACTAGAACAACTTGAAGAATTAAGAGCTTAAACCCAAAATTATCCTAATTTGAACACCAAATCAGTTCATTGTCAAGACTTCCCTTTGTCGTCATACAAAGGATGAGCTAGAAACCCTCTGAACTCAAAAACCAGCGAAGAAAAGCTCCCTGGATCAGTTTGCTGCAAATTGGCCTTCCTGATCGGTCAACTGACCGATCAGGTCCTCTTCTGATCGGTCACGGGACCGATCAGAGGCATCTCTGTCTGGTCACGGTGATTGATCAGTAGCTGAAACGCTTCCACCAAGCTCTCGACTCGCTGATAAGCGATCAAACTCAAAAACCTTCAGAACAGCATCGGAGAACCCCTTCGAACGATCCTTTAGCTTCGGTCGATGAAAACTTGTGATCAAATGGAAGCGATCAATGGAATGGAGCTCCAGCGAAACCCTCCCCTGAGCTCCTCTCAGCTGCGAGATTTTGGTTAGAAAAACTGAACAAGAAAACTACCTCGATGATCTGAATCTTGCAGACAAACAAATCTAATGTTGGTCGTCAGATCGCAAGTTTCTTCTCTGTTCTTCATTTCTTCATCGATTTCTTTGCTGTTTTCTTCTCCAATCGCGCGACCAACATTAGATTTGTTTGTTTGCAAGATTTAGATCATCGAGGTAGTTTTCTTGTTCAGTTTTGCTAACCAAAATCTTACAGCTGAGAGGAGCTCAGGGGAGGGTTTCGCCGGAGCTCAATTCCATTGATCGCTTCCATTTAATCGTGGGTTTTCAACGACCGAAGCTGAAGGATCGTTCGGAGGGTTCTCCGATGCTGTTCTGAAGGTTTTTGAGTTTGATCGCTTATCAGCGCGTCAAGATGGAGAGCTTGGTGGAAGCGTTTTAGCTACTGATCGATCACCGTGACTGGACAGAGATGCCTCTGGTCGGTCCCGTGACCGATCAGAAGAGGACCTGATCGGTCGATTGACCGATCAGGAAGGCCAATTCGCAGCAAACTGATCCAGGGAGCTTTTCTTCGCTGGTTTTTGAGTTCAGAGGGTTTCTAGCTAATCCTTTGTGTGACGGCAAAGGGAAGTCTTGACAATGAACTGATTTGGTGTTCAAATTAAGATAATTTTGGTTTTAAGCTCTTAATTCTGCAAGTTGTTCTAGTTTGTTTCCATTACACTTCAAGCCAAGTTCTTAAGCAATGTTTTGATCTAGTTTCTATTATCTTGCAATTAATTCCCTACAATTATTTTCCTGCAATTAGTTCTTAAATTTCAATTCCATTGTTTGAATTTAATTGTTCAGTTGTCAAATAGGTTATGTTTAGTTTCTGCAATTTCCTAATTCATTTCTACTTAGTTAAGTCTATTTTGTTCCGAATTGTTATTTCATTCCTTATCGCAAAAACCCCCATTTTACTAGAAAACCCAAAACATCAAACGACAACAACCTTCAAGCTTGAATTAAAAACTTTTAACTAGTCCTTGGAAAAATACGACTTGACGCCCCTATACTACATTTTAACTTTGTTAGCTAAGGGTTTTCAACTTATAAATATCTAAATTTGAAACTCATTCATGACACTAGTTATTGGGTCCATCAAAGTTTTGTATAGGGGCCTCAAGTAATATTTTTAGATATTTGTAGATTGAAAACCCTAGCTCACAAAATAAAATGTAGTACAGGGGCCTCAAGTCGTATTTTTCCAAGGACTAGTTAAGAGAGTTTAATGCAAGCTTGAATTTGTTTGTCGTTTGATGTTTTTGGGTTTTTAAATAAGATTGGGGTTTTGTTGTGTGATAAAGAATGGAAATACAGCTGAAACAAAGTGAATTCAACTAAGCAAGAATTAGCTAGGAAATTATGAATACTAAACTTTTCCTACTTGAACATTAAACAATTCAATAGGAGTTTATGAAATTGAAAGACAAATCTAGCATCAAAGACAGGCAAACAATAAATCTGTAGCTAAGTTGCAGAAATGAAGTTGAATTCACACACTACAAGTTGAATGCTAGAAACAGGGCTAAAATATGTTGGAACCCTACCTGATCGGTCGACAGACCGATCAGATACAAGTCTGATCAGTCGACAAACCGATTAGTAGCTGTCTGGATCGGTTGAATAGACCGATCAGTAGCTGAAAACTGATGGAAACTGCGACAACTATGAATTCAGAAGCGAAATATTGCAGTAAATGAACACCAGACCCTCCCTCGATCTAAGATCTTTCTCACCGTCACACAAGAATCGGCTAGGAACCCCCTAGCTCGACAAATCAGTGAAGAATTACTCCCTAGATTAGTTATCAGCAGATCGACGCTGTTGATGGAATACTCTTCCGATCTGCTCCTTCTCGATTGATCGGATGGCGATTGTGGCTCCGGAATGCTCCAAACTCTTCAGAGAACCCCTCTGAAAGCTCTGAGAACTCCAATTGATGATGATCGGCGATCGAAAAGTAGCAGATCAGAAGAAGTAGAGCTTCGACTGAAACCCTCAATCGGGCTCTTCCAGCGACGAGATTGCCTTCCAACTTCACCGAAAACCGTTCTCTAGGACTCGAGATCTTGAGATGAGATTGCTCTGGTGTGGCCGCGTGCGATCGAAGAAGAAGAAGCGATGAAGAACTGGAAACAGAACAGAAATCGTGACCACACTCCACAGCGCGGAGAAGTTTGATTTAAATTATCCGTTTTGAATTTGAACGGCTGTGATTGTTCCGGCCTCATCCGACGGTCGGATCTTCTCCAATCTGAACCAAACTTCCTAGATCTCCATCAATGGTTCTGATCTACTTCTCCTTAGCTTGGATCAATCAGATCTGCGACAGATGGCTCAGATCTTCCTTCCCTTTGAATGGATGGTTGAAACCCTCTTAAGCTTGATCCGACAGTCAGATGGACTCTGATTGGGTTCAAAGCTCTATGGTCTTGATTAGCTCTATCTTAGGCTCAGATTGATCGGAAACTTAAAGACGGCTCAGATCACCCCGTTTCTTGATCGGACGGCCCACATTGATCTAACTCTTGATCCCCTTGATTGAAGCCAATTCTGAGCTCAAGTCTGGTCCAGTCTGATCTAGGTCCATGGTCATTTGAAGCCTATAAAATTATATTCAAATTTAAGTGCCAAAACATCTCAAATCTACAAAGATTTGCATCCAAAGCTAAAATAGAGGTAATTCATGAAACCTAATGTAAATGCAAACTTAAGCATATAAAAGAGGATCAAAACATGGGTTTAAGAGCCTAAAATGTTTAGCAAAATAGTAATTATCAGATACCGATTGTCCAACCCCGTTCAATACCCAAGACACCTGTTACGGTGAACCTGAACACAAGGTCCCAAGGGTTGAGCCCAGAGCTCGCTGGTCACCCCTCCCAAAGTTCTCCTCGGCGCTCTCTCAGCAACTTATTCACGCGACTTGGGTTTAGGTGGAATGGTCACATCCAAGCTCTCCCTAACTCGGAGAACACTTTTGCGTCACTCAGGGATGATATTTGAGAGACCCGACTGCACTCGGGTCAACCAATCGGTGATCTACCCCCAAATCTATCCTCACGACATCCGCTCCTTGACATCGCACTTATGACCGTGGTATGGGGGTCGGCGCAGGCCTTACCTATTTATAACGCACGTCGTGGACATCCCGTTAACTCCGTATTTCTATCCTATCTAGGCACCCGCACCACGCCGCCATTCGTTGTGTCAGACTGAGCGGCGCCGTTCGGCGCCATCCTGTGAGCTGACAGCACCCATGCCCCTGTCTCGGCCGGGTATGGAAGGACGACTGACGTTGACAGGGGTTGTCAGCTCCCTCGGCTATATAAGCCCCTTCCCTTTTCATTCCGCAGGTAGGCACAATAGTGTCTTTCCACTGTTCTACTGTTTTCCTGCACTTCTTGTGGATACTGACTTGACCGTCGGAGGGCCTTGCTGGGGACTTTTCCTGGCGGATTTGCTAACGGTCATTTTCTTGCAGACCAGAGCCAGAGTCAGCAGCTCGCGACACTCGAGGGACCACTCCGCTCTTGGGACTCCACCTCACTCGGCGACAGGATCAAATTTGGCGCTAGAAAAATGGACTTTCTGCCTGATTGGGAGTGCAAGATGGAAGATCCCAACCGCGTCATGATGACTGTTATGCCCCAGCAGTGTGAGCTCTTGATGGCCGCCTGGGCTCAGAGAACCCCTTAGAGGCCTTCGCAGGACGGTAGCTCGGCAACTCGATTTCCCGAGCCATCGGCACCCGACCCCTAAGGAGGTCGGGGAAAGGCTGCACGACGCGAAGGGGGTCCCCGCAACTTTCTACCGAGGTCGGGATGACGAGGCTGATTCTATGCCAATCGAGGCATCCGCGTCTAGTCAGACGTATAGGCCATGTATCGATAAGGGAAAGGCCCCAGCCGACTTGTTGCCAACCGCCCTGGTAAGTATCCCCTTCTCCTCTTGGATCCTAGAGGATCCGGTTCTCAAGCATCTCAGGTTCTTCACCACACCTGAATATGCTGGAGCGACTGATCCCGAAGAGCACCTGATGAAATTCAAGAGTGCGGCATTGCTGTACCAGTACCTCGAGGGCGTGAAGTGTCGAACCTTCTTGATCACGCTCTCAGAACCAGCTCAACGGTGGTTCGACCGACTCCCCAATGGGTCGGTGTCAAGCTTTGAGGAGCTTAGGAGGACGTTCTTCCAACACTTCGCCAGCAACCGGAGGCACCATAAGACTAGCCTCAGCTGTTCGCATTGAAGCAGGGCCCGAAGGAATCACTTCGAGCCTACATCAAGAGATTCAATGGAGTGGCACTGGACGTGCCGACTCCCACACCCGAGGTGTTGATCAGTGTCTTCTCCCAAGAATTACAGGAGGGAGAGTTCTTCCGATCGCTGATTAGAAAGCCGCCGAAGGTCTTTGACAGCCTACTCGGGAAGGCTGTCAAATATATTAATGTGGAGGAAACACAAGCCGTCCGGAAGAAGGAGATGGCTAACACACCGACCCTAAGCCCTGCGCAGAATAGCTGACCCCCGAGTAGACCCATCCGCAGCCCGCGGGGGGTAGACGACCGGGCAGGGATGGAGCGCAGGCACGTGCAGCAGGTGGCTCAAGGGTGCCTGCCGACCTGCTAGAAAAAAAATTTCTAGCAGAGTCATACGCACGACATGGAGGAGTTCCGGCAAGTTGGGAGAGGTCGAGCTCCTACCCCTAGGGGACGGGGGCTAGGGGTGTCAATTCGGGTGGGTCGGGTCGGGTTCGGGTCGGGTTGGGAAAAAAATTTTAACTCCCGACCCGAACCCAAACCCGAACCCAATTTCAACACGAAACGCGCAAACCCGAACCCGAATAACCCGAAAAAAATGATTCAAAAAGTTTTTTCGCTATTTTCCGTATAATTCTTCGCTTTTATCTTAATATTCCATCATTATCATACTAATATTGATATTAATATACATAAAAATATCTTAATTTTCAAAATAAAATTTGATTTAAGCCCAAAAAATTCACTAAATATTAAATTCAGCTCAACCCGAACCCGACCCGAAAATTTTCAACCTGAAACCCTCCAACCCGAACCCGACCCAAACCCGAAAATTTTCAACCCGAACTGGATTTTTTTTCAGTTCGATTCGGGTTGGGTCGTCGGATCGTGTTAATTTTTGATACACCTAACAGGGACGGTCGGCAGCCCCCGAGCGGGGCTTAGGTAAGGGAGGTTCGGCCGCAGCACCCGTGGTCGAAGAACCCAGGTGGAACCCCCCGACGGCCCGCAACCTGTTTCCGCTAGAGGAGCAGACCGAGTCCATGGAAATGGACATGAAGCAAGCCAACCGACAGAACACCGTCCGAGGAGGAGTACACGTGATCTCGGGCGGGCCTACCCGGGGGAGATTCCAATCGAGCCCGGAAAGCACAAATACGCCGACTTGAAATCCACTAGGTCGACACGAGCGCCACTCAGGCGCAAGGGCCCCAGATCAGCTTTGGGTCACAGGATCTATAGGGACTGGAAGTCCCGCATGATGATGCCCTGGTCATCACCGCCGTGATTGCCAACTACCAAGTCCACCGAACCATAGTGGACTTGGGTAGCTCGGTCAACATACTTTACAAGAAAGCCTTCGACCAACTACAGATCGAGCCATCCCAACCGGAGTTGGTGGCCACCCCACTATTCGGATTCACGGGGAACCAGGTGTAGCCGATTGGGCAGATTCGGCTAGCCATATCCTTAGGGGAGGGGCCCCTGAAGTGAACCAGAGGGTCCACCTTTCTGCTAGTGGACTGATAAGTACCATTTTGTTGATTATTTTAATTGCTAAAATCCATGTTTGACCCATGTTTTACTTGCTTAATTGTGATTTTTCCCTAGGTTTTAGGACTTCCTCTTATTTTGGACTTAATTGTAAATTTGCACATATTTGGATTATTTGGCCACTAAATTTTTGATCTATTTTTGTAGGCATGAAAGGATCCTGGACCTAGGGCATACTAGGTCAAACTTGAGTCGGAAGTGGACCCGGATCAAGTTATCAAGCTTCGGATTAATCCGGGCCGTCCGATTCAAAAGCGGCTAGATCTGAGCGATCTGGGACCATCTGAAGCAATCCGAGCTAGGGTTAGGGTTGATCAAGCACTCTGATCAAGATATGAAGGTTTCATCCCAATCAGAGCTCATTCAACCGTTGGATCATGCTCGGAGGGCTCTAGATCGTCCATTCAAAGATTAGGTTGATCTAGACCATCCGTTGCACATCTGGAGGATTCGAGCTACCACGAGGCAGATCCTGACCCCTGATCATCATCATCAAAGTTTGGATTAAATCAGAGCAAGATCAGCCGTTGGATTTTCTCAATTCAATCTGAGCCATCCAATGTCAAGTACTTAATCAAATTTCCGCAGCTTCCTTCGTTGTCGCGTCTCCGCCGCACTGTATTCTTCCTTCTTCGTGTTCTTCATTCTTCAGCTGTTTTCTTCAATCCAAGGGGCGCGACCACCCTTTCTCTTCATTTGGATCAAGTCGAGGTCACTGGGGAGAGCAATCGGTGGAGGTTCCAGCTCGGAATTGGGCAAGAACAGGGCTGAGTGAGGGTTTCCTCAGCTCTGCATTTGATAGCTTTGATTTCGGTTTTGTCCAGTTTTACATCAATCCAAGCCATCCAGAGGGGTTCCATGGAGTGTTTGGATCATTCCCGCACCTTCATTTCAATCAGACGAGGCTGAATTGAAGAAATCGATTGGGTTTCCCTCTTGAACAGAGTTTGAGTTGGAATGGATCGCGGATTCAGTTCCCCAGTGAATTGCTGAGCTTAGGGGTTCGAGGCCAGCCCTTGCGTGACGAACAAGGAGACCTTGAGCTAATGGAGTGATTGGGGTTTAGATTTATTATTGCAATTTCGAGTTGTAGTTGTAATTTCATTACTGTCGCAATTTCATTTCTGATTCTGTTTTAGCTGCTGTAATTTCGTTTTCTGATTGCTTTTTGCTTAATTAGGTTTCATTTAGCAAGTAGTTAGTTAGTGAACTTGTTTAGGGAACACTAGTTTGAGATTTCAGTTTATTAATTGTTGTTTAATTTCTTGCGTATCATTTCTACAGTTTTCCCCTGTTGCGTATCAAGTTGTTCAGCTGCGTATCAACTTATCATTTCTACAATTAAATTTCTATTTCTGCTAGTTAAATTCTTTTCAGCAAGTTTCGGTTTTGTGTCAAGTCTTTCTTTTGCTTAGAGTTGTGCCCTCGATCCCAACCAGTTTTATTGTTCCACAGTGGTTATTACTTTCGTTGCTAAATTTCTGCAGTAACTCCATTAAGTTCTGCAACCCTCATTTCTGCACATCCTTTGCCTCTGAACCCAGCAGTTTCTTTTCTCTGCGTGCCAAACATTGTTTCATTCCTGCACTTTGTGCCAAGTGACAACTCAGCATTTGATTGGTGCCAAGTTAAACATGGTTTCGGGTGTGTCATTGCAATTGAATCCAGCTTGATTTAAACTCAATTTGTCCAGAAATTTCAGGTTTCAAATCTACAAATTCAATTACAGTTTCTGCACAATTATTTACTTCTGAAGTTTGCACTTTAATTGTTTGCTTCACATCCACTTACCTCACATCAGTTGCTTCCCATCAATTTAGAGTTCTGCATTCAGCTCAGTTCTCGACACATTAGAATTCCTTTTCTGCATATCCAAGTGCTTCATTTCTGCACTTTGTATCAAGCGAGATGTTCAGTTTTGAGTGGTACCAAGTTGAGCTCCATCTTTAGTGAGCTCTTGCCCTTAATTTAAGTTCCATTTGCATTCGAATTGTTACTGATATGTACCCTTAATCCCTGCATTCATTTTCTGAATTTCTGGATTCATTACTGCATTTGACAGTTTCAGAATTGTGGCTAAAAGGTTTCGGTTCATCATCTCTAAAGTTGTACCAATGGAACAGCAGCGTCTCTAAATCTTATCTGAGCATTGGTTTTGTGCAATTAATCTTAGTTTCTCATTTGTTTTTGCATTTGATTCATTGCTGAATTTCTGACTTTGTGTTCTGAAATTTTGCATGCTAAATCTGCATTGAGTTTGTTGTTATATTTCTGCAGTGGAGTTGTCTCATTTATGCATTAACTTCTAAGCTAGCATATTCCTGCATTGATCAGTATTTAGTTTTCAAATTTCTTCCTTTATTCTTGCATATCATTTCATTGATAGTTTGCTTTCCAAGCTAAATCAATCATGTATAGTTCCTGCACTTAACATCAATTTGGCACATCAGCTTTCTCATTTCGGTATCAAGATTGCTAAATTGCTAGCACTTGGTATCAAGTAAGGTTTCGACTTTTGATTTGCAATGGACTGTTTTGGATTGTTTGCATTGGTTTGTCTTGAGTTTGATTTTGTTGCTTCATTGCTTAGCATTTGTTTTGCCTTTGAATCAGATTCCTTAATTGATAAAAATTTGGTTAAGTGCATTAATTGATTAAGTGGTCAATTGGTTGAATCATTCATTGCCATCACTTGGTTTAGTCATGAGCTAAATTTCCTTAATTTCCTCGCAATTCCATTTCCAATTGAAACCAACCCCAGATTCTAATTGAAACCCAAAAATATCAACGACACATAAATACAAGCGCGAATCAAACAACATCAACTAGTCCCTAGGAAAAATACGACCTGTGGCCCCTTTACTATGTTTTCATATTTTGATTGCAAAAAGGGTTTCCAGCTTTTACAAATTCTAAATTTGAGACCCACATTTCGTGACAGCTCATTTTGGGTCCATCATGGACACCCCCTCGGCCTACAATGCGATCCTAGGCCGACCGACCCTCAACGAATTCTGGGCCGTCACCTCGACTTTCTACCTCAAGATCAAATTCCTGGTCGGTGACAAGGTCAGGGAGGTCAGAGGAGATCAGAGGGTGGCCCACCGGTGCTACGTGGATGATATTCGGACGGAAAGCCAGAAGGCTCAGCGCACATCCACCAGCTGCAACATGGTACAATCCTCTTCTTGGGCCGAGCTGCACGACGATAAGGAAGAGGTTCTAACAACCCGACCATGAGGAAGCCTGAGTCAAGATAGCCGTCGATTTGCCGTGTGAGCTGAAGGAGCCGCTGTTGGAGTGTCTGACCCGGAATCAAGATGTGTTCGCCTGGTCGGTAAAGGAGCTGAAAGGAGTTCGACCGGAGCTGGCCGAGCACCACCTTCACGTCTACCCTAACGCTCGGCCAGTCAACTAGAGAAAGCGGGACTTCAGCACGAAGCAAAATAAGGTGATCCAGGCTGAGATCGTGAAATTGCTGGAGGTCGGGCACATCTGGGAAGTCCAATTCCCGACCTGGCTAGCCAACGTAGTCCTGGTAGCCAAGCCTGACAATAAGTTGAGAGTGTGCATTGACTTCCGGGACCTCAACCGAGCATGCCTGAAGGACTACTACCCTCTGCCCCGGATCGACCAGATGGTTGACTCGACAGCAGGAAGCGAGCTCATCTCCAGGCTAGATGCCTACCAAGGATATCACCAAGTGCCCTTGGCGGCCGAGGACCAAGAGAAAGTGAGCTTCATCACAACTGGCTGCACGTACTGCCACACAATCATGCCATTCGGGCTGAAGAACGCCGGAGCCACCTATCAAAGGATGATGAACAAGGTATTCCACACCCAGATCGGCCGGAACATTGAGGTATATGTGGACGATATTCTAATCAAATCAAGCTGAGCGGCAGATCTGGTGGCGGATGTAGAAGAGACCTGTCAGACCTTACACAGGTACGGGCTCAAACTAAACCCCACAAAGTGTCTTTTTGGGGCCCGAAGTGGAAAATTCTTCAGATACATAGTTACCGAGAGAGGCATAGAGGCCAACCCGAGCAAGGTCAAGGCTCTGCTCGACATGCCACCACCAAGGAACCTTCGAGAGGCGTAAAGGCTCACAGGGCGCTTCACGGCATTATCCCGCTTCATATCCCGATCTGCCAGTGGGGGTTACCCTTCTTCAAGACCCTCCGACGAGCCACCAAGTTCCAGTGGGATGCCGATTACGACAAGGCATTTGAAGAATTAAAGATATATCTGGCCGAGTTGCCAGTGCTGGCCAAGCCGAAGGTAGGAGACGTGTTGTTTGTGTATTTGGTTGCCTCGGTTGAGTCGGTCAGCATGGTCTTGGTCAAACAGGAGGGGGTTGAGCAGCAACCCATGTACTTCTTCGCTCATTTACTGAAGGGATCCGAGTGTCGATATACGACATCGAGGTGTACATGGACGACATCCTGGTCACGACGGAGAAGGGAAAAGACATGATAGCTGACTTAGAAGAGACGTTTGCCACCATGAGGGCCAACAAATTAAAGTTGAATTCTGCCAAATGCTTGTTCGGGGTGAAGAGCGGTCAGTTCCTGAGCTACATGGTGACAGAGAGGGGGATCGAGGCTAATTCTGAAAAAGTAAAGGTCATTCTGGATATGCCATCCCCTCACAACTTCAAGGAAGATCTCTGTCTAGAAAGATTTGTTGGATCGAGAGAAAACGATAGAGGGGGGGTGAATATCGTAAATCGTTTCGGATTTTAGAGAGAGAATGCACAGCGGAAAATTAACACGAAAACCAAATGTAAACACAGGGATTTACTTGGTTCGGAGTAGCGGTCGGCTCCTACTCCAAGGCCCACGGTCCTTGACCATTTACTGCGGGCAATACTATAATCACGCAAAATCCTACAAACAGTTGTACAGAAGTAAGTCCAGTAAGAATACAATTAAGAATTGACTCTTTGTTATCGACGCCCGGTGTAGATCGTGTTGGTGCAGGAAGCACCATATCGAACCTTGTTTTGATATTGGCAAAGGGTTCAAAGTTAAGTATTATTGGTGATATAACAATATTACTCAAGTGTGCAGGATAAAAAGTCCTAGCGAAGGACTGCTAGGCACTGGCGAAGGAATGCCAGGGGACTAAAGTCCTAGCGAAGGACTGCTAGGCACTGGCGAAGGAATGCCAGGGTACTGAATCCCTAGCGAAGGACTACTAGGCACCAAGCGAAGGAAAGCTTGGGACTGAAGACCTAGCGAAGGACTGCTAGGCACCGGGCGAAGGACAGCTTGGTATCCAAGACCTGGCGAAGGACCGCTAGGCAAAAGTCCAACCGGAGGAACCGGTTGGCATCAGGTAAATTCTCCCGAGAGGAGTAGGTGAGGACGTGTTCCCCGTCGAGGGAATAGTAGGAGTCGGTTCGACCTAGGGCTCCATTTGGGAGGCCCAAAGTCAAAACCAAGACAGCTAAGGTTGTATAAACTAACATCTTATTTCTTTATGGTGTTTTGGACTAACCCTGGATGAAGGACCGAAGGAACGAGTGTCTGCAGCTCAGAGAGCCTCAAAGGAGTGAGGCAGCAGCTGACCAGGGCGCCCGGAGTGTCCCGGGCGCCCCCAAGGTGAACACAAAACACATGAAGCAAAGGCAGGCTTCGAAAGCTCATGGGTAGGGCGCCCCCGTGCTCCCGGGTGCCCCCCATGCTCCCGGGTGCCCCCAGCGTCCCGGGCGCCCCCAGTTGATGCTAACGAAGCATAACCCAGTGAAGCCAACGGATGAGAGAAGACCCGGTCAATCCGGGCGCCCCCAGCGGTCCGGGCGCCCCCGTCAAAGCCTGATCCCGAGTTTTAATGGATCAGAGCTGACCAAGACGGAAGCGGATCGGCTGACACGTGGGGGGCGCCCCCGACGTTCCGGGCGCCCCCAGGTGCTATAAAAGGGCCCTCGACCCCAAGGCTTTATACAACACTTCTTCCAATGCCAACTTGCTCTTCGACTCAAAGCGCTCTGCTCCGGGAACCTTCCACTCACGACTCAAGCGCCTACGACGTCCATCTGCACCGAAGTATAAACTACACCGGACGTCGGTAACGAAGAGCTATTTTCTTTCAGTTTACTATACTACAATTGTACAACTCTTGTAAACTATTTTTGCGCACTTATAGAATTGCCTGTAGAAAATGGTCAATGATCGTGGGCCTTGGAGTAGGAGTCGACCTAGGCTCCGAACCAAGTAAAACTACCTGTGTTCGCGATTGTTTTTATTCTGCTGCGTACTTGCTCTAGATTTTATCCGAAAAGCATTTAACGATATTCACCCCCCCCCTCTATCGTTTCTCTCGATCCAACAGATCGTTCTTCGGTGCGTAGGGTCGTCGTCGGCGCTAGAATCTCGAGATGGAGGATTTCTGGAGCAGAGCGCCTGAGTTGAAGAGCGTATTGGCGTTGGAAAACTTGTTGTCTGAAGCCTTGGGGTCGAGGGGCTATTTATAGCTTTCTGGGGCGCCCTGAACGTTGGGGGCGCCCCCCCCCCCCACGTGTCAGCCGATCCAAACAAGTCTCGGTCAGCCCTTATCCCACTTGAATAGGGCTGAGAGTTGACTGGGGGCACCCGGGACGCAGGGGGCGCCCGGGTTGACTCGGTCCGCTGGCTTCTCGCTGGCTTGACTCTATTCGCTTTGTTGGCTTGAGCCCGGGGCACCCGAGGCATCCGGGGCTCCCGAGAGCATGGGGGCACCCGGGAGCATAAGCTTCCGAAGCATTTTCTTGCTTAACTTATTTTGCCTTGACCTTGGGGGCGCCCGGGACCTCCGGGGCGCCCTACTCAGCTGCTGCCTCTCTCCCTTGAGGCATTCTGAGCTGCAGAGACTCGTTCATTTGGTCCTGCATCTAGGGTTAGTTGCAAATACAATAAAACAAGAATATGTTATGATTATACAGCCTTAGTTGTCTTGGTTCTGACTTTGGGTCTCCAAAATGGAACCCTAGGTCGAACCGACGCCTACTGTTCCCTCGACGGGGAATGCATCCTCACCTACTCCTCTCAGGAGAATTTACCTGTTGCCAACCGGCTCCTTCGGTTGGACATTTGCCCAGCAGTCCTTCGCTAGGTGCCTAGCTGTCCTTTGCCAGGTCTTCAGTACCAAGCAGTCCTTCGCCTGGTGCCTAGCAGTCCTTCGCCAGGTCTTTGTCTCCTAGCAGTCCTTCGCTAGGTGCCCAACTGTCCTTCGCCAGGTCTTCAGTTCTAAGCAATCCTTCGCTAGGTCTTAGACTCCTAGCAGCCCTTCGCTAGGTCTTTGTTTCCTGGCAGTCCTTCGCCAGGTGCCTAGCATCCCTTCGCTAAGACTTTGTTTCCTGGCAGTCCTTCACCAAGTGCCTAGCAGCCCTTCGCTAGGACTTTGTTTCCTGACAGTCCTTCGCCAGGTGCCTAGCAGTCCTTCGCTAGGACTTTGTTTCCTGCACACTTAATGAGCATATTAGATAACAAATAACACTTAACTTTGAATCCTTTGCAAATATCAAAACAAGGTTCGATATGGTGCTTCCTGCACCAACAATCTCCCCCTTTTTGATTTATGACAACACAATTCAAAGTTAAGGAAAAACTTATAACTGTTAAGAAAATAAGGTAAAAACACAATGAAGTATGAACAGAATAAATTTGAAAAAAATCCTTTATTTCTCATAATACTTGTGTTATATAGTACTTAACTTTGACCTTTCCTCCCCCTTTGACATATATCAAAAAATATTTATGGGTGAACAACATATCTAATAGGGATTTTTGAGTTTTTCTAAGTGCTTCATGTTTTTGACAAAGTGTTTTTCAAAAATAGAGTAAAAGCATTTTCACTAAAAAACTTTTTACACTTAGACAATTTTTCATTTTGAAAAGTTTTCCAAGCCTAAATTTTGTTAAACAAGTTTTACTTACAAGGCTTTGCAAAAAGAATTTTATTTAGGCAAAATTTTGAAGCCAAATTTTCCTAAAAAGAGTTTCAACTTTGAAAATTAGGACAAAATTTGTTTAAAAAAATTTGCACACTTAGAAGAATTTGTTTGGAAACACTTTGTGTATTTTGAAAAACAAAATCTTTAAGACAAGTTTTTCACCAAAAAAACTTTACTTAGAAACATTTGCCAAAATTTTCAACAAGTTTTTGCTCAGACAAATTTTGTTTACTAAAAAAAATTTTACTTAGAAAAAAAACATGCACTTAAAAATTTTGAAACAATTAGAAATTTTTGAAGCGCCTTTTGAAAAAGAGATAAAAATTAGACAAAATTTCCTTTCTCTCTTTCCTTTCTCTCCCCCTTAATGTGAAATTCTTCTCCTTATGCTTTAGAACATTTCTAAGATAAACTATCTTTGAAAAAGGGGAAGAAAGAATTTTAATTTTCACTTTTTCTACTCTCCCCCTTGGTCATATATAAATAAAGAACTCTTGAAAAATGTATTTTGAAAGACATTTAAAATTTGTGTATCAGAGCTTATGGGTTTTGAAAACATAAATATTTGAGTGAGAGAATAATGTCAAAAATTGTAATAATTTCTAAGTAACAAAATTTTGAAAGAATGAAGAATTGATGTTCAAAAACAGAACTGGAGTCAAGTGTTTATTCTCATTGAGTCCATGCATGACACGCAACAAAAAATATTTAGTCAATAAGTTTACTTGTTTTGAATATTTTGAAAAATGTAAGTACTTTGAAAATATACTGAATTTAAAAATATAAGTATTTGAAAATATTAAAGAAAATTACTTGACTTATCTTTTAAAAGGACTTACAAAAATGTTGTTTTGAACACATAATATTCTACTTTTTTTGGTTTCTTTTCCAGTCTGACACAATCCTGGGAAGCCTTGTTAGCTACAATGATATTTCCTTAAGTGTCCTGGAAATTTTTCCAAGCTTAAGAAAAATACTATAAAAAAACATTTTGAAAGTAATAATATTTAAAAAAAACCGATAATATTTGAAAGGAAATTACTTGTGTTTTCAGAAGGATTTGAAAATACATGCATGAAAACATATCGCACTACAAGAAAAAAGCTAAACAACAACGCTTTTTATGCGTTGTTTATGTGACTTAAAAAGCGTTGTTAAAAGCACTGTTGTTAAAAGTATGTTCAAAGACAACGCTTAAAAAGCGTTATCAATTTGTGCAAAGACAACGCTTTTTTAATATTTAAAATGCGTTGTTGTTTTTTATAAAGACAACATTTTTGCAACACTTAAATAACGTTGTTGATTTTTACAAAGACCATACTTTTGCAACGTTTATAAAGCGTTGTCATTTTTTTTCAGGACTCATTTACTACAAGGTCAAAGTTTTTAAAACATAAATATTTTACCAAAACATACAAAAAATATCCACAAACAGTAAATATGAATATCCACAAACAAAAAATAAAAGCATCCACAATCCTTTTTAAAATATAACTATTTAACAAAAGATACAACTTCATATTATCCAAACAAAAAATATATATGGTCGCACAATCCTCAAATTAACTTTATATTCATATTAAGTTTAACAAGATCATCATCAAAACATCCTTCACCGGTAGCTATGCCACTTTTCTTTGGCCTCAACTTCTCAAGCTCTTTAACTATGATTTAACCCTGCATCAAAATAAAAATTCATGTTAGAGATTCTGTGTGAATGAGATAAACGACATCGATAAAATCCATAAGCAAGTTAAATGTTGGATCCGTGGTGAAATAGTCGTCAAAAGTACTTACTTTTCGATCCGTGGTGAACTTTGCTGATGGCTTCTTCAATATTGGATGAACATCATCTGAGCAAGAAAAAAAAATCAGCCCTATAGCAAGCATAAACTTGTAACTAATAAAACAGAAAAGCGATTTATGAAACATGGATCTCAAAATGAAACATGTAACAACATACATTTAATATATCATGCTTCTATATAAGTATTTTTGAACATTAATATTCAATATGTGACTACCTGTGTAGGTAATAATTCAAGCTCACGAGATCCCCCAGCAATTACATATATCATACTTTGGATGACATTGGTAAAATTTTGAATATGTTGTTCATGCATCTTCCTCATCCGCTCCATAGGAGTAAAATTAGTCCCCTACCTTATTTATTGGACATCCAAGTCTAGGAAGAGAAACTATATTAAAAGTTCTTCTGAGTTTGAATAAGCAAAGGATTTATAGGACTTCTTAACTTGCAACTAAGAATAGTCTTAAACAATTTTAGCAAGCTCTGGAAAATGCCATCCATACCATTCACGAACTCTCATGGCATAGGTATTGAGCTCTTTGTCTAAATTATCCAATAATCAAATGGCTTGAATGATCATTGTATCAACCTAAACCAATCAAAATGAAAACCTTTTATAATCATAAGAGCAGTTCAGTTTATAAGAGGTGAAATTATTTATGCACAGATTTCCAAAACCCCTTCATAATAAATTAGGTTTGTGGAGCTAGATTCACCAAGAGAAGCAAAAATGCCATTTTCTAAAAGGGGGATCAAATTATGTGTACAAAAACTGAATTTTTTTGTTTCCCATATGGTGTTAGTATAATCAACATCGAAATATTTGTCAGGAATTGATATAGATAGACAATTGCGAGCATACACAACCCACTTTGAATCAAAACTACAAAGTAGGAGTAACCTTATCAAGGCTGAACTTTAGCTTGTATCTGGAAAAGCTATGGGACAATCCTAAGCTCATTGGAGCTAAATCTTGTATAGCTAACCCAGCTATGAGTTCTGTTAACTGATTCCTAAGCCCCCTCATCAACTCCATCACGGCATTGTTGTGGAGACAATCAATTTTCTGTAGATCATAGAATGCAAAACTCAGATCATATAACCATGCCAGACAAATAGACAATGATAAAGCACATTAACTAGCTAACCAGCTTGTCCTTTATTGCATTGCCAAGTTTTGAATCAGCCACGGCCAATGTTTCACCATCATAGTGAGCACGTAAAAACTTCCTCAGGCCTTTGCTGGGCTTGCTATCAATCAATAACGTTGCGGCAGATAATGCATCTGAAGTGTTCTCAAATTTATTGAAAGCTTGCAGCTTCACAATCTGACAAAAAGAGGGGGGAATATTTTTAAAAAACATATTGACATTAGAAAAAGGAACTGAATAACAAGTGTCATCTAGCAGCTTGTACTGCTCTGAAATTTCCTTATAAAAAAATTAGTTTACTAGGTGAAATGCGGAATCATTTGTTTCATAATAGTCATTTCAAACAAAGTCAGAAACAACCTAATCAGTAATGAACATTTGCAATTGGGAGGGACAATGGCAGAAATAAGAACTTGTCAAGTAACCATTCTAGCAGACTCGGCACTCGTAAACTCCTTCCATAAATCCTGAAATAGCAGATGGAAAACGAATAAAGTGAACAAAACTAATAACTTGAGATAAAGCAAGACATGAACGAATCAGAAAACACTATCACTGATCGAAACAAACTGATAGCCGAGAAACTCAAAACTCCACTGATCAGAGAAATGGAAAAATCACAACATGAAATCCATAGCTCACTATCACTAGCAATGGTCCCAACCCAACGTTCCAATTCAGATTCAAAAACTAAATCTCCATTGATTAATGCATTCCTAATCACACTACTAGAAAATAACAAGGCTTACCTCCTCTGTTCCATCCTTCTTCGAAGATGCCACACCAAATTTCAAACCCAATCAATCCAACCCACGAACTCCATCTCATTCCCTGCTCATCAACTGATCACCATCACCAATCCACAACAACCCAAGAACACAAGAGCAAATTCGAAGAAGGGAAACAACAAATCCAAAATCCATACTCACGGCAGAGTTATCATCTCGAATTCGATCAAAGAACCGTGAGAAAACCTCACCAATCAAAGAACAATCAGATTCAAATCAACCACTATCGGAAAACCGAGATCAATCTTGAAAACCCAATTCTTACCTAGAATGTTGTCACGCCCAAGAACAGTCGCGAATAGGGGAGATCGAGTACTCAGTTGGCTACTTTTGATCGAAATCCCACATCAATCGTCGGAGAAAACCTAGCGACACCACGTCGGCGAACCACTGCTGATCTGCCCTGGTTCTTGGATGACTCCGTCTCGAGAAGAACAATGGATCCTCGACGCTCACATGAGAAGAAGAGGAGGAAGAGAGATCACCGTGGGCAAGAGGCTCTCGACTTCGTTTAAGGGAGAAGGAAGAGAAGAGGAATCGGATCAGAAATGAGGGGTTGGCCGCGACTAGGTCTCGCGAAGGAGAAAGGAAGGATCGGCTTTGACTTGGCTAGGGCAAAAGCATCGGCGAGGAAAGAAGAGAAGAAAAGGGGAATTTTAAGTGAAATGACTATTTTGCAAATTTGCCACTCTTCTTCTAAAATCTCCAATCAAAACTTTCTTTAGAAATTTTGCTATAAAACCCCTTCTTATTTTCAGTATTTAACATTATAGGTTAGTCATTATCTGAGTTAGTAATTCTCATAATTTACCTAATCCATATTAAATTCTAATTTAAAACTTATTTAATTTTTAAATTAGATAATTTAAATCTAATTTTTTTCTTAAATAATTCAAAATTATCCCTGCAAATATTTTTAAAATTCAAAAAAATTATTCTAAATTTTTTCATAAAGTTATTTCTAATTTTAAGTCATATTTATAGTTTTTTTATATATGTGTATATATATATATTTGTATGTATATATATATGTTTTTATTTATTTATTTATTATTATTTTTATTTTTAATTTAATTTAATTTATTTTTTTTACACTGTATTTTACATAGACAAAACTTGCTAAAGTTTTATTATTATAGATACTAAAAATTACTCAAACACAACGCTTTTTGAAAAGCGTTGTCTTTGATCTAAAAAAAAGGTCAATAGACAACGGGTATTTGAAAGCGTTGTCTTTAATAAGAAATAAAAGAACATAGAAAACGGTTTTCACTAAAAGCGTTGTTAAAAAAAAAGACAACACTTTTTAAAAAAAATGTTGTCTTTCAAGTGTTGTGAAATCATAATTTTCTTGTAGTGTCGCCTTGAAATATTCAATAATTCTGTTAATTTGACCTCCCCCTAAACTTGACCCAGTCCTAGGAAGCTTGTTGACCACAAGTATTCTTCCTCTGAGTCTTTATAGTTTAGTTTAGATCAAAAGAATTATTTAATAATTTCAAAAATAATTGCCAAAGAAAATACTTATTAGAAATAATTTCTTTTTGATTTAGACTCCCTATAAATTTGACACATCCTAGGAGTCCTTGTAGGTCATGAGGTGGACCTTCCTCTATGTCTTTAGGGTTTGTCAAAATCAAAAGGGAATCAAGCACAATTCTTAAAATGAATTTTGAAGTATTAACATTTTGAAAAAAAATGATTATTTGAAAGACATATGATAGCATAGTTTTCGAAAAACATGAGTGATAGTTTGAAAACATAGTATTTTTAAACTTCTTCTTTTAATTTGAACTCCCCCTAAACCTGACATAGTCCTAGGAGGCTTGTTGACCACAAGTTAATCCTCCTCTATTTCTTAGGGTTTGATTCAAACAAAAAGAGAAGAAAACTAAGTTTAAAAAAAATATTTTGTTTTAATGATTTGAAACATAATTTCATTCTCCTATTTGAAAAAGTGAATATAGAGAACTGAAAAGGGGAAATGATTTCCAAGAAAAATAGAAGTTTTTTTTTAGTCCAAAAAAAAATATATAAATATCTAAGCCCGAACTGCAGACAAAAAAAAACCCTAAGTAATCCCCAAAGTGACTTTTTGCCATACAAGAATAAACTGATTGTCTAAAAGAGATGTTTGTATAATGGTAAAGGAAAGAAATAAATGTTATGAAATAAATTTCAGGTTAGTGAACAAAAGAGACTTGATTTTAATTACAATGATTTAAAACATTAACTCTTAGTTAAAAAGTTAAATTTGATTTTTGAGAAAATTAAAATTTAGAGGGTTAAGTTTGTTCAGTTGAATTTGAATTTGAATTTTAAATTTAATTTAATTGAGTTAATTAAGATTTGATTTTGATTTAATTGAATTTGATTAAGATTTAATTGAATTTAATTGATTTAATTAAGATTTAATTGAATTTAATTGATTTAATTAAGATTTAATTGAATTTAATTGATTTAATTAAGATTTAATTGAATTTAATTGACTTAATTAAGATTTAATTGAATTTAATTGACTAAATTAAGATTTAATTGAATTTAATTGACTTAATTAAGATTTAATTGAATTTAATTGATTTAATTAAGATTTAATTGAATTTAATTAATTTAATTAAGATTTAATTGAATTTAATTGATTTAATTAAGATTTAATTGATTTAATTAAGATTTGATTTTGATTTAATTGAATTAATTTGATTTAATTGAATTAATTTGAGTTTGATTAATTTGATTTAGTTGGTTGGGTTGGACTCAACTTTTAGGTCCTAAGCATCTCACCCATTTCTAAGTGGCAAAACGGGATATTCTTAACTGTTTTGTGAGATGCATTAATTTTTTCTTTGATGTCAACACTATGATTTAATTGAAGCTTGTGTTAGATTCGAGTTTAATAAATAATAATTTTAAAGTGAGTTTCGATAATTGGCTTCCAGGTCTTGGCGAGGCACAGAGGTCTTCTTTGGCCGTAGCCTTATTGGATCAACAACTCTTTCCTAGACAAAGCCTTTTAAAGAAAGATCATTTTCAAATCATTGTTTGAGACACTCGTCTAACTAGCTTAGGATTCGGAGAGGTAGCTTCGGCTAGTTCCACCGGACTAAAAAGACCAAATAAGGTATTCCTTACCCTACTTGATTCCTTAGTCAGGCTTCCCTAACGTACTATCATCAAACCTTGTCCTAATACTAGGTTGTTCAAGTTTCAATTAATCAGGTCCTATTTCTAATCCTATGAATAGCAAAAGAACTCTAGGTAAGATCATAGTGAGGAGAAATTTCTGGATTTTCTAACATATTGACCTTATGTTTCAAGGTTTGACTTTCTTGTTTCAATTTCCTAAAATTTGTCTTAACTAATTTATATGAGTCAATCACATTATTCAAGGTAAATATTGGATTTTCAAATATTGTAAATTTACCTTTTGATTCCCGGTTGGGAATCTCCCCCTTGATTCTAGCCATCTTTCTTTTGCTTGATTGTTTCTTCGACATTTTGTAGCGGTCGCAAGCCAACCAGACCAGTTTCTAAGGATCCCTTCCTTCATCGTCAGATTCTGAGTCTGAGTCGGACTCAGGTACTGGTTAAGGCCTCTTTTGCAGTTCTCTTGGAGTTTTCCCTGCAATGAAAATTATACCTTCCTCTACAATTGCAGTATCAGCTTGATTATTTAACCTTAATTCAGAAATGATTCAAAATTAGTTACCGATTTTGTCCCAGAAAACTCATCGTCTGATTCTGGTTCGATTTCGATGTCGGGGGCCGAGTCTGTCTCAGCTACTTGTGCTTGAGCCGAAAATGCAAAATCTTCTAAGATCTCAATATCGGAGCTCTCTTCGTGTAGATTGATTAGCTTTTCCCACATTTCCTTGGCACAGTTGAAGGATCCGACCCGCTTCAATTCTTCATTGGTTAGGCCACATTGTAGGATTGCAGTAGCCCTTGCATCTGTCTCGATCTTCCTCAGAGTTGGTTCATCCAGTTTGTCCCAAGTGATCGATGTTCCTTCTTCTGTGGGGAATGTGAACCCTGTTTGGATTATCAACCATAAATCCAGATTGGCCTTCAGGTGGGATTCCATTAGACTTCTCCAGGAGTTGAAATTTTCGCCAGAGAAGAGCGGTGGACGGGCACTGTTCCATTCTTGGTTGGTCATTTAGTTTAAACCTCGTACACAAGAGAAACAACAGAAATGTACCAAGACTTGATCTTGGATTAGTAGTGCGAGAGAAGGGGAAAAATAGCCCAAAATAAATATTGCACGAATTTCAAGGTAGAATAATAATAAAATAATAAAAATAATTTATGATAAATTTTTGAAAATGTTGATTTTGTCAATTCTGAAAAGAAATAAGAATTCAACGTTGAAAATTTTGCTCGAATTAAGGTAACACGAATTTCGAGAAAAATATTAAAATAATAATTAAAAAAGGTTTATGACAAATTTTTAAAAATTGATCGTTTTATCAATTCTAATGAATGGTGAAAAATCTAAATCGTTCTGATACACCTACAGATATTATTTATTTGAATGGCAAAAAATAAGAATTCAAAATTTAAATACACCTACAGATATTATTTATTTGAAATCGAAAAATCTAAAAAAATCCCAATTTGGTGGTTGCACCAAATTTGAGCTTCCCCGCTCTGATACCACTTGTTGGATCGAGAGAAAACGATAGAGGGGGGTGAATATCGTAAATCGTTTCGAATTTTAGAGAGAGAATGCACAGCGAAAAATTAACACGAAAACCAAACGCAAACACAGGGATTTACTTGGTTCGGAGTCGCGGTCGGCTCCTACTCCAAGGCCCACGGTCCTTGACCGTTTACTGCGGGCAATACTATAATCGCGCAAAATCTTACAAACAGTTGTACAGAAGTAAGTGCAGTAAGAATACAATTAAGAATTGACTCTTCGTTACCGACGCCCGGTGTAGATCGTTCTTCGGTGCGTAGGGTCGTCGTCGGCGTTAAAATCTCGAGATGGAGGATTTCTGGAGCAGAGCGCCTGAGTTGAAGAGCGTATTGGCGTTGGAAAACTTGTTGTCTGAAGCCTTGGGGTTGAGGGGCTGTTTATAGCCTTCCGGGGTGCCCTGAACGTTGGGGCGCCCCCCCCCCCCCCCCCCACATGTCAGCCGATCCGAACAAGTCTCGGTCAGCCCTTATCCCACTTGAATAGGGCTGAGAGTTCACTGGGGCGCCCGGGTTGACTCGGTCCGCTGGCTTCTCGCTGGCTTGACTCTATCCGCTTCGATGGCTTGAGCCCAGGGCGCCCGAGGCATCCGGGGCGCCCGGGAGCACGGGGGCGCCCGGGAGCATGGGGGCGCCCAGGAGCATAAGCTTCCGAAGCGTTTTCTTGCTTAACTTGTTTTGCCTTGACCTTGGGGGTGCCCGGGACCTCCAGGGTGCCCTACTCAGCTACTGCGTCTCTCCCTTGAGGCGTTCTGAGCTGCAGAGACTCGTTCCTTTGGTCCTGCATCTAGGGTTAGTTGCAAACACAATAAAACAAGAATATGTTATGATTATACAACCTTAGCTGTCTTAGTTCTGACTTTGGGTCTCCAAAATGGAACCCTAGGTCGAACCGACGCCTACTGTTCCCTCGACGGGGAACGCGTCCTCACCTACTCCTCTCAGGAGAATTTAACTGTTGCCAACCGGCTCCTTCGGTTGGACTTTTGCCCAGCAGTCCTTCGCCAGGTGCCTAGCTGTCCTTTGCCAGGTCTTCAGTACTAAGCAGTCCTTCGCCTGGTGCCTAGCAGTCCTTCGCCAGGTCTTCGTCTCCTAGCAGTCCTTCGCTAGGTGCCCAGCTGTCCTTCGCCAGGTCTTCGGTTCCAAGCAGTCCTTCGCTAGGTCTTAGACTCCTAGCAGTCCTTCGCCAGGTGCCTAGCAGTCATTCGCTAGGTCTTTGTTTCCTGGCAGTCCTTCGCCAGGTGCCTAGCAGCCCTTCGCTAGGACTTTGTTTCCTGGCAGTCCTTCGCCAGGTGCCTAGCAGCCCTTCGCTAGGACTTTGTTTCCTGGCAGTCCTTCGCCAGGTGCCTAGTAGTCCTTCGGTAGGACTTTGTTTCCTGCACACTTAATGAGCATATTAGATAACAAATAACACTTAACTTTGAATCCTTTGCCAATATCAAAACAAGGTTCGATATGGTGCTTCCTGCACCAACAAGATTATCCTGGCAGGATACTTTTGGCCCACTCTCCAAGTTGACGCCCTCAAGTTCGTGGCCGGATGCGAAGCCTGTCAGAGACATTAACACGTGACTCACTGACCGACCGAGCCCTTGCAAGTCTCTACAGTATTCTGCCATTTTGATTAGTGGGGAATGGACATTGTAGGCCCCTTTCCAATCGGGCCACGGCAGAAGAAGTTCCTGCTGGTCCTCGTCGACTTTTTTCTAAATGGGTAGAAGTCGAGCCTCTAGTCCACATCACGGAGGCCGCGGTGATGAAGGTCCTATGGAAGGACATCGTTTGCAGATACGACATCCCCCACAAGCTGGTGTCGGACAATGGAAGATAATTTTCGAGACGCAAGCTAAAAGAATGGTGTGAGGGGCTGGGTATACGTCAAGCCTTCACCTCAGTAGCATACCCGCAGGGCAATGGATAGGTCGAGGTAGTCAATCGCGAAATCCTTAGGGGACTCAAGATAAATCTAGACCATGTCGGAGGCAGCTGGGTCGAAAAACTCCCTAGCATCTTATGGTCCTACCGTACCACCACGCGAGAAGGGACATGCCAGAGCCCTTTCCAGCTGGTGTATGGGGTTGAGGCTGTCATCACGATGGAGGTAGGGGAAGAGTTCGCCCGACAACAACACTATAACAAGGAGGACAATGATCAAGAGAGGCTAATCAACCTAGATCTCATTTCAGAGGTGAGGGATCGAGCCGCGGCTCTGCTGGAAGCGTATTGGCAAAGGATGCAACAAGCCTACAATCGCCGGGTAATCGCCCGCAGCTTTGAAGTCGGTGACAAGGTCTGGAAGAGGATCAAACCAGTAGGCGACCCGAGGAAGCTGGAGCCTCAGTGGGACGGACCATATGTTATCACCAAAAAGCTCACAGGGGGTAGCTATTATCTAGAAGATGACAAAGGCAAGGGGCTGGAAAGGCCATGGCACACCAACCATCTCCGCCCCTATCGCACTAAGTGAGGTGTTGAGTTGTTTACTTACCTTTTGTATTCTATGTTTGCACTGCCTTGCAATTCAATAAATAAAAAGAGTAAATGAAATGTTACGTGAAGAGTGCTGAGTCCTTACCTGAGTAAAATCCAACTACCTCCGCGGTGAGTAGACTTGGTCTCGGTGCTGCACATGCCCGGTCAAGAGCTGTAAAACCCTATTACCTCCGCGGTGAGTAGGCTTGGCCTCGGTGATTCACATGTCCGGCCAAGAGCTGTAAAACCCTACTACCTCCGCGGTGAGTAGTCTTGGCCTCGGTGGTGTACATACTCGGTCAAGAGTTGTAAAACTCTACTACCTCCGCAGTGAGTAGGCTTGGCCTCGATGCTGTATATACCCAGCCAAGAGCTGTAAAACTCTACTACCTCCACGGTGAGTAGGCTTGGCCTCGGTGTTGTTCAGGCCCCGCCAAGAGCTATAAAACTCTACCATTTCCGCGGTGAGTAGGCTTGGCCTCGGTGCTGTACATGCCCGGCCAAGAGATGTAAAACCCTACTACCTCCGTGATGAGTAGGCTTGGCCTCGGTGATGTTCATGCCCGGCCAAGAGCTGTAAAACTCTACTACCTTCATGGTGAGTAGGCTTGGCCTCAGTGTTGTACATGCCCGACCAAGAGATGTAAAACCCTACTACCACTGCGGTGAGTAGGCTTGGCCTCGGTGTTGTTCATGTCTGGCCAAGAGCTGTAAAAACCTACTACCTCCGCGGTGAGTAGGCTTGGCCTCGGTGCTGTTCATGCCCGACCAAGAGCTGTAAAATCCTACTACCTCCGCGGTGAGTAGGCTTGGCCTCGGTGCTGTACATGCCTGGCCAAGAGCTGTAAAACCCTACTACCTCCGCAGTGAATAGGCTTGGCCTCAGTGCTGTACATGTCTGGCCAAGAGCTATAAAACTCTACTACCTCCGCGGTGAGTAGGCTTGGCCTTGGTGATGTACATGCCTGGCCAAGAGCTGTAAAACCCTACTACCTCCGCGGTGAGTAGGTTTGGCCTTGGTGCTATACATGCCCGGTCAAGAGCTGTAAAACCCTACTACTTCCACGGTGAGTAGGCTTGGCCTCGGTGATGTACGTGCCCGGCCAAGAGCTGTAAAACCCCACTACCTTCGCGGTGAGTAGACTTGGTCCTCGGGATGTTTGTCGATCACCTTGCCCCTCTAGCCGGGCAAGAACACTTGTTCTTCAGACGTGTTGGTTGGCTACTTCGCTCCTTAGGTCAGGTTGGAACCTTTGTTCCTCACTTGGAACGGAGCGCTGGTCTGTTAACCTTCTGGCTCCTTGGGCAGGAGACAAATATTTTAAGAATAGCAAACAAGGCCAGAAGTTACTCAAAATACAGGAAGCCAAGAGATGCTTTCATTCACATTTATAATGATTACATATCTGGGCTACCAGGAAAAAAGAAAAACTAGAAAAGTTGAAGAAAGCACAGCAAACAAGGAGCAAAAAAGGAGGCAAGGCCTAGGTTGGGGAAGAGCTTTATAGTTCCTGTTCCTCAGATGTGAGCTCATTCCAAACCCGACTGACACTCAGGGTGCTCAAATTTGAGTTCGGTTTCAGCAGTTGATCCTTCTTCAACAGGTTGATGGCACCATTGAAGCCCTGTTTTAGGCGGTTCAATGCCTGCCCAGCTAGAATGTCGTCGTACTCATCAGACGGCAGAAATTAAGCCTTGAAGTCCGCCTCGACCTTGGACAGTTGGGCTGCATGGTCAATCTACTGCTTTTGTAGCTCAGCCTCAACCTCTTTCTTGGCGGTCTTCAGATCTGCCACCTCCCGGGATACGCGTGTTAGTGTTATGAGAGAAGTGTCTTAAGGCAATCGCCTTATGATTGTAATCATTTATTTTAATAAATAAATATTCACTATTTGAGTATACATGTTTGTGTATTTGATTGAGATCTTAAACTCATTTACTGAATGTCTGCAATACAATTCACAGCATCAGAGAATTTGTGATGAATTCACAACTAGTGATTATCTCTACATGTGCAATTGTGAAGTATTGAAATTGTCCCTAGTCGATGAATTGATAAATACGGACACTATCAATTCTGTTAAGACTAGCATGGGTTATTCTCTAATTAGCTGATTCTCACTGGCTGGTGACATTGAGATGTCCGGAGATAAACATGAATGCTAGTTAAGGGAGCTAGTTCATTAGAGTGACTGGCTGTAAAACTTCATATGGTAGTCTACATATAGATATGTCAGTGAAGTTCTTACTGCAGCTTAAGTGCGATGTTCCTTTGACTTGCGGTGTTCAAGTCATCTTGGTCATGGAGACTTATACTTTGACATCTTAAGCAAGCATCTCCAAGGAGATGTGAACCCAGGATGATTGGGTATAAGCCGAAGTGCCCGAAGATGTTTGAACAACCTACAAAGGATTTACCACTACTTGCGAGGAGATGTATACCCGAGGCCTATCGTCGGATTGTTACTCAAAGCCTCTGGCCAGAGCATGACATGTTCAGAGTATGAATCTCTTAAATACATGAGAGTAATTAGAATCCGTAGGACGAGAAAATGTTACTTGGGCTAGGTGTGACGTAGTCAGCCTAGTGGGGACTGACACACATAGACCATGTCCTGAACCAAGTGGGTATAAGATGATGAAGGGAATGGGGCACGATTCATTATAGCTGCTGAAGGGTTTCAGAATTGTTTCTGAGGTCAACCGTTGATCTTTCGATTAATTGGGGATCATGATGTACTACTAGGTGCCACTCATGATCGTTCTATAATTAATTGACTAATTATAGACGGCCAACATAAATCGAAAGCCTATTTAGTCACACGCACTACAAGTAATCCGAGGGATTTAAAACGAGTTGAAAATTGGATTTTCCAATCAAGAGAGATTAAGTTTGGTTGAGCCAAACGATAAGTCGAATCTGAATTTTTCAGAGACGCATCGGAAGCGTAAAATGGCTAAAGTCTTTTGAAGACTTAATAGATGAATTAAATAAGTTTAATTTTTGGGACTTGGCTTGGATGGGCCGGCCAAAGAGGGCCTCCATCCTCTTTGCTTGGCCGGCCACAACAAAGGGAGAGAACCAAGTTTTTGGTTCAATTTATAAAATAAACCAAGTGTGGTTTGTTTTATAAAATTATGGATGATATAAATTTTTATATAATAAACCACGGTTTGGTTTATTTTTCATGGAAATTAAAATGAACCATGGATTGGTTTATTTTATAAAATCAATCATGGATTGATTTACCATGATAAGGAAATTTATTTCATAGGAGAGAAGAGACTTGATTGATTTTTTATCATGAATTAAAATATGATTTTAACCATGATATAAAATCAAACTTGGCATGATGGAATAAGTTATTCCATATTTGATAGGCTTGATGGTTGAGAGGCCACTATATAAAGGACCCAAGGCAAGGCTTGGGTGATAATAAGAAGAGATGAAGGCATAGGCTCTCTCCCTCTCTTTCTCTCCTTCTCTTCTCCCCTTCTTGTCGTGCGCCAACCAGCACCAAGAAGGAGCACCAGCCGGGCGCCCCTGCCCTTTCCCTGCCGACCACCACCTGCTGCCGGAGAAGGAAGCTCCGACCATCTCTTGGCCGGAAGAAGGTGCTGCCGGAATTAGAGTTTGCCGCAAGGATCTTTTTGCCGCAAGCCTCTTCTTTTGCTTCGCCGGAATTTTGATTCCGGCCATCCTTTTGTGGTTAGTCTTTCGACTTCTCTCTTGGTTTTTCTCGTTGCGTTCTCGAAGAATCTAGTAGTTCTCGAGAACATAAAACTCATGGCTTTGCGAAGTCATCCCGAAGATACTCGGCGTGGACGCGAATAGAGGCGGAGCTTCCAAGGGACGCTTACGGTTGGATCTCGTCCCTTCCTTCGAGTTACGCGAGGTAATACATAAATTAGTTTATGTTTCTGCATAATTTCAAATATATGATCATGTCTACACAAGATAAACTTGCATGCTTAGATGTGTGGTTAAATAATTTGAGAAATTATTTATGCTAAACCTTACGCTGCACGTAATTAATTTTTAAAATTACGAACTCGCATTCATGTCAACTGCACCAGGTCCCAACAGTGGTATCAGAGCCGAGGTTTGTGTTCGACATAATCATATAAT
>JAGFNQ010002226.1:93133-113126 GCA_024364735.1 Boesenbergia rotunda
CAACAATTTAGTCTTGGGATGACTAGAGGCTAATCTAGTTTTGCCTAGGTGTTGATGGTGCTTCTTGAATGGTTTCACTAGATACAAGTTCAGCCTCAGGATCCAGCTGAACCATGGGTTGTCTAGGCTCACCGTCATCAGATTCATTTCCATCAACAACCTTTGGAGTCTCACTCAATCCTAGTCTCCTAAGTTCGAGTTGAGCTCCTTCGACATTTTCTGATTGGTCACTTGCTTTTGGAATTTCTTCAAAGACCACATCAGAAGACTCTTCAACCAGTCTAGATTTCTTGTTGTATACTCGGTAGGCTTTGCTAATGAGAGAATACCCGACTAGTATCCCTTCATCAGCCTTAGCCGTGAACTTTCCAAGGTGATCCTTGGTATTTAGGATAAACACCTTGCAACCAAACACCCTAAGATGTTTAACTGTAGGTGGTTTCCCAAACCAAAGCTCATGAGGAGTCTTGCTTAGAAATCTATGAATGAGGACTCGGTTTTGCACATAGCAAGCTGTATTCACAGCTTCGACCCACAAGTAACTCGGAAGTGAGTACTCATTGAGCATGCTTCGTGCAACCTCTTGTAAAACGCGGTTCTTCCTCTCTACCACACCATTTTATTGTGGTGTTCTAGGAGTGGAGAACTCATGTCTATACCCTCTATCTTGACAAAATTCTAAAAACCTTTGATTTTGAAATTCACCTCCATGATCACTTCTAATTGTCTTAATGGTTGATGATTTTTCATTTTCTACCCTTCTATAAAAAGAAATGAAAACATCTAAGGTTTGGTCCTTATATTTTAGAAAATATGTCCACGTATATCGAGTAAAATCATCAATGATTACAAAGCAATATCTACTTTCATTCAATGATATGATAGTACTACAATCAAATAGATCCATGTGAAGTAAATCTAAAGCGGTAGAAGTACTTACATCGCTTTTACCTTTATGTGCTGATTTTGTTTGCTTACCCATTTGACATGCATCACAAATCTTTTCTTTCTCATACTTGATGCTTGGTAAGCCACGAACCAATCCCTTGTTGGCCAACTTCCGGATGTTCTTCATGTTCACATGTGCTAGTCTCCGGTGCCAAAGGATGGACTCTTCTTCTTTTGACATGAGACACTTAGCAAAAACATTAATAGCACTTTTAAAAGATACTTGGTAAATATTATCTATTCTTGTACCTACTAGTATCGTGTCAAGGTAATCATGTGTTAGTAATATGAGAGAAGTGTCCTAAGGTAATCGCCTTATGATTGTAATCGTTTATTTTAATAAATGAAGATTTACTATTTGAGTATACATGTTTGTGTATTTGATTGAGATCTTAAACTCATTTACTGAATGTCCGCAATACAATTCACAGCATGAGAGAATTTGTGATGAATTCACAACTAGTGATTATCTCTACATGTGCAATTGTGAAGTATTGAAATTGTCCCTAGTCGATGAATTGATAAATACGGACACTATCAATTCTGTTGAGACTAGCATGGGTTATTCTCTAATCAGCTGATTCTCACTGGCTGGTGACATTGGGATGTCCGGAGATAAACATGAATGCTAGTTAAGGGAACTAGTTCATTGGAGTGACTGGCTGTAAAACTTCATATGGTAGTCTATATAGATATGTCAATGAAGTTCTTACTGCAGCTTAAGTGCGATGTTCCTTTGACTTGCGGTGTTCAAGTCATCTTGGTCATGGAGACTTATACTTTGACATCTTAAGCAAGCATCTCCAAGGAGGTGTGGACCCAGGATGATTGGGTATAAGCCGAAGTGCCCGAAGATGTTTGAACAGCCTACAAAGGATTCACCACTCCTTGCGAGGAGATGTATACCCAAGGCCTATCGTCGGATTGTTACTCGAAGCCTCTGGCCAGAGCATGACATGTTCAGAGTATGAATCTCTTAGACACATGAGAGTAATTAGAATCGTAGGACGAGAAAACGTTACTTGGACTAGGTGTGACGTAGTCAGCCTAGTGGGGACTGACACACATAGACCATGTCCTGAACCAAGTGGGTATAAGATGGTGAAGGGAATGGGACATGATTCATTAAAGCTGCTGAAGGGTTTCAGAATTGTTTCTGAGGTCAACCGTTGATTCTTTCGATTAATTGGGGATCATGATGTACTACTAGGTGCCACTCATGATCGTTCTATAATTGGTTAATTATAGACGACCAACATAAATCGAAAGCCTATTTGGTCACACGCACTACGAGTAATCCGAGAGATTTAAAAACGAGTTAAAATTAGATTTTTCGATCAAGAGAGATAAGTCGAATATGAATTTTTCAGAGACACATCGGAAGCATAAAATGACTAAATCTTTTGAAGACTTATTGGACGAATTAAATGAGTTTAATTCATAAGGTCTTGGCTTGGGGTTTGGCCGACCAAAGAGGGTCCCCACCCTTTTTGTTTGGCCGGCCACATGAAAGGGGAAAAACCAAATTGTTTGGTTCAAGTTATAAATAAACCAAGTGTGGTTTGTTTTATAAAATTATGGATAATATAAATTTTATAAACCGAGGTTTGGTTTATTATTTTCATGGAAATTAAAATAAACTTGAATAGTTTATTTTATTTTATAAAATCAATTATAAATTGATTTTTCATGACAAGAAAAATTTATATAATAAATTTTTTGTAAAAATTTATTCCATAAGAAAAGGGAGACATGGTTGTTTTTATCATAAATTAATTATGATAAAAACTTGGCATATTGGAATAAATCATAGAAAAATTTATATGATAAATTTCTTATAAAATTTATTCCATAAAAAAGGAGACTTGGCGGTTGAGAGACCACTATATAAAGTAGCCAAGGCAAGGCTTGGAAATCAATCCAAGAGATATAGAAATAAGCCCTCTCTCTCCTTCTCTCCCTCTCCCTTCTCTAGTGCCGCCGGCCCTAGAAGAACCCCTTGTTGCCGTGAGCTTCAGCCACCCTCGGCCACCAAGCAGCTGCCGTGAGAAGAAGAAGAAGCGGGCGCAACTCCTTCCTTCCCGGAATCTTGATTCCGTTCTTCGTTTGGTGGTTAGTCTTCCCATCTCTCTCTTGGTATTCTTGTCGTGCCATTGGAGAATCTAGTAGTTCTTGTCGGCACGAAACTCATGGCTTTGCGAAGTCATCCCGAAGAAAACTCGGCGTGGGATGCGAATAGAGGCGGAGCTTCTAAGGGACGCTTACGGTTGGATCTCGTCCCTTCCTTCGAGTTACGCGAGGTAATAAGTAAATTAGTTTACTTTCTGTAAAATTTTAAATGTATGATCATGTCTACACAATATAAGGTTGCATGCTTAGATGTGTGGTTAAATAATTTGAGAAATTATTTATGCTAAACCTTCCACTGCACGTAATTAATCTTAAAATTACGAACCCGCATCCATGTCAACATGCACCCGGTCCCAACATCATGTTGTCTAACTAGACATTGACTTGGTTGGAAATCAACTGTGTAACCCGTATCACACAATTGACTGACACTTAGGAGATTAAAGATCATCCCCTTAACTAGAAGTATATCCTTGATTCTAAGACATTCGGATATTTGAATGTCTCCTATTCCTATGACTTTAAGGCTACCATTGTTACCAAAGGAAACATTACCTCTACTTTTTCTTTGAAGAGTAGTAAACAATGATTTATCTCCGGTCATGTGTTTGGAGCATCCACTATCAACAAACCAAGTTGATAGATGCTCCCCCTCAATCATAACCTACACAATTTGAAAAATAGAAGTTTTAGGTACCCACACCTTGGGACCTAATGCACTAACTAAACAAGACTTAGACACTCATGCCTTGACAACTTTCTTTTGAATCTTGGATATCTTAGATTGTCTCATATCAGTCCTAGACATCAATGATACAAATGAGGGTTCTTTGGGTCGGTATCCAATGTCGGCCCTATTGTAGACTGCCCTTTGGGCATTCAAGATCATATCTAGGGTTTTTGAGCTAGTTGAGAACTTCTCAAGAATATTCTTGAGCTTCTCAACTTCACTCTTTAATGCTTTGTTTTCTTCTACTAGACATTCATCATGCAACTCATCTATATCCTCAACCCTAGAGGATTTTAATTTCTCAACCTCGAGTTTCAATGATTTGATCTCATCTTCCAACATCTCAACATGCAAATCATCTATGTTATCATCCCTAGAAGACTTCAATTGTTCAACTTCTAGTTGTAATGACTTAACCTTAATTTTTGACTTTTTCAACATATTGGTTAAACATGCAATAGCTCTATAACATTTTTCAAGCTCGGGAGAATTTACCCCTTCATCATCCGAAGATGATGAAGCCGCGTTTGAGGAGTCGGAAGAATCATCACTGCTCTCTTGGTCATCCAATGCCATGAGTGCCATGTGCCTCGTGCTCTTCTCCTCCTTCTCTTCATCGGATAAGCTAGATGAGGATCCATCCCAAGTGGCCTTCAAGGCCTTCTTCTTTTTCTTGAATTTTTCTTCTTTCTTCTTGGATTTCTCCTCCTTCTTCTTTAACTTTGGGCATTCATTCTTGAAGTGTCCTTTCCTACCACACTCAAAACAAGAGGCATTATTCTTATCAACTTTAACTTCACTAGGGTTACCTTTACCCTTGAAGCGCCGGCTCTTCCTCATCATCCTTCTAACAAAATTCACCATCTCGGAGGAAGAGGAGCCACTATCATCTTCCTCAGAATCGGATTCAGATTCGGAAGAGGATGAGGATGAAGAAACTTCCTTCTCCTTCTTCTTCTCCTTCTTCCTCTTGTATGACCGATCTCCTGCAACTAAGACAATCCCCTTCTTCTTGGGGCCTTTGTTAGCCATCTCATGCAATTCCATTTCACAAAACAAATCATCTAACTTAACAATTGATAAATCCTTGGAAACTTTGTAGGCATCCACCATGGATGACCACAAAGCATTCCTTGGAAATGCTTTTAACACATACCTCACAAGGTCGCGATTCTCGACCTTCTCATCAATTGAATGAAGTCCGTTGAGGACTTCCTTGAATCGGCTATGTAACTCACTTACGGTTTCATTCTCCTTCATGGAGAGATTTTGGAGTTGGTTGAGGAACAAATCCCTCATGGCAATTCTTGAGTCACGGGTGCCCTCGTGGAGTTCGATGAGCTTGTTCCATAAGTCCTTTGCACTTGTGAATGGACCAACCTTGATGAGTTGGTCTTTGTTCATGCCGCATTGTAGAGTGACCACCGCCTTCGCATCAGCTTCACTCTTTCGAGTTTGTTCTGCAGTCCACCGTGATGATTCAAGTTCTTTCCCTTCATCATCCTTTGGAGAGGTAAAGCCTTCCTTCACGACAAACCAAGTGTTGATGTCTATCTTCAAATAATATTCCATTTTCGATCTCCAATATTGAAAATCTGCGCCATCGAAGAATGGAGGGCGAGTGGTGGAAAATCCTTCTCTCAACGCCATGAATGATAGCTCTCGGTTGTTAATCTGCAAAAACAGAGCCCCAAGCTCTGATGCCACTTGTTGGACCTTGGATGGCTAGAGAGGGGGGGGGGGTGAATATAGCCAGACACTTGAAGTCTAGCTATTTTTGAACTTTCTGCACTTAGATGGTTAATAGCACAGCGGAAGCAAACAAAACAGAGTATGCAGAAAATTAACCCTAAGCTAAGAACAAAGTCAAGAACGCTAACGAGGAGGATTTACAAGGTTCGGGGATAACTTGCCCCTACTCCTTGGCATGCCCTTAAGGTGGGCGATCCCTTGATCGTCGACAGATCAAGCCCCGGTGAACATCGGATAAAATGCAACCTCCTTCTCGGTGGAGTAACCTCTCTACAGCGTTTCAATTAAAGATATAGTGTTAAGCACAATGAAACACAAGAAAACCTTACTCAGCACTTAGCAAAGACAAGAACACAGCAAGCTCCTCTTGAGCCCCACCCAGCGATGATCTCACGCAAGAAAACCTTTCTCCGTGTCTTCTCGCTGTTGGACTCTAAGCCTCTTGTTCCTTCCTTCAAGTGCTCAAGCAAGGAAAGGTTGCTTCAAAGATTTGCAGCAGCTTGCTCAAGGATGTAGCCACAGCACAGAACACAAGCTCCACAGATTACAGGGAATGGGAAGATGATCTTGAAGACTCGTTAGCCACCAACTCTTAAGTCTTCTCCTCACTGTCCCAGCTTACCACCTCACTGCAGCCTCCAGCTGCTCTTCTGCAACCACCAGCCACCACTGAGCTCTTTTGGACTCCCTGAGCTTCCCTCAGATCAGTCCCAGACAGCAGCTCCAGCCAGTGCCAGCTCCCGTTGCAACCTGAGATGGAAAACAGACAAACCTGCTCCAAGGAAAGGTCATTCTTGACTCTCCTTGAGTATTTGAATCCTTCCCTGTCACCTGAAACTTAATCAGACTGTTAAAGCAGCATATCAAGCAGTAAATCAAATATCAGAGGTAAATCGCAGTGAATCGTAAGCAGTCAGACGCGATCAGAGCGTCTGACAGTGTAATTTGAATTAAAGTGATCGGTCACCAGACCGATCCAGAGCTTGTGGATCGATCACCAGACCGATCCACCGCTTTGCTAGGACTCCCAACTTTCGTGGCGACACAAGCCTGATCGGTCACCAGACCAATCAGGGTGAAGCCTGATCGGTCTCCACACCGATCAGGTAGTTCCCTGACCGATCAGCCTCAAGCCTGATCGGTCCACCTCTGAGTGAACAATAACCGTGAAAATTAGATCCTAAGTCATTGATCGGTCTCCCGACCGATCAGAATGAACCCTGATCGATCACCAGACTGATCAGGTGGATCCCTGATCGATCAGGCACAAGCCTGATCGATCCATCTCTGAATGCGAAAATCAGATCCTAAGTCGTTGATCGGTCACCGGACCGATCAGGATCTCATCAGTAGAGGAACTCAACTCACTGTAAGCTCCCTGATCGGTCACCAGACCGGTCAGGAGCAAAGCAGTGAGGACACTGTCTACTCCCTGATCGATCGCCGAACCGATCAGGATCCAAACAGTGAGGCAACATCCTGCTCCCCGATCGGTCACCAGACCGATCAGGAGGCTCCCTGATTGGTCACGGGACCGATCAGGAGCCACACAGTAGGTTCCCAACCTCACTGTGTGCTCCCTGATCGGTCACCAGACCGATCAGGAGCCATACAGTAGGTTTCCAACCTCACTGTGTGCTTCCTGATCGGTCACCAGATAGATCAGACATAGCTGGATCGGTCACCAGACCGATCCACTAAGGAGCAGCGTGCCAACCAGTCCCCAGACCGATCCGGAGAGTCAAACCTAGCCCTCCAAGCTAGGATTTCATCCAACCTAGCCCTCCAAGCTAGGATTTTCCATCTAACCCTCCAAGTTGAGAATTTGCACCTAACCCTCCAAGTTAGGACTTTTTACCTAGCCCTCCAAGCTAGGACTTTTCACCCAACCCTTCCGAGTTAGAAATCCAACTTAGCCCTCCAAGCTAGGACCTGACCCTCTAAGCCAGGACTTTTCCACCTAATCCTCCAAGTTGGGAATTTGCACCTAACCCTCCAAGTTAGGACTTTTCACCTAGCCCTCCAAGCTAGGAATTTTCACCCAACTTTTCCGAATTAGGATTTTTCCACACCTAGCCCTCTGAGCTAGGATTTCCATCACCTGGCTTCACTCACCAGGACTTTTCACACCGAACCCTCCAGGTTGGGATTTCAATCATCCCGTGCCTAATCCCCGATTAGAACTTCATCATAATCATAATCATAGTCATCAACCCAAACTAAAATCAGTGTCAACATCAAAACAACAATCAGGGTCAGACTGCATCAACAGGTTAAACCCTATATGTTGTAAAGTTATAGCAGCTACTTTAGTGCAATTGCTACAACGCCAATAATGTTAGATGTGTATACTGAAAAGACTCATTCTTTTTATATATGATCATCTTTATTTTGAAAAGAGAATCACAATAACACTAGATGCTTGTTTATATTAATACATGCATAAAAGTCTAATACAATGCACTGTAGATAACACGGTGTGTGGTGGCACACTGAAGATCGTGTTATCAGTTCCTTGCATAGTATAAGAAAGAGACTCATAACCGAGATGGATATGGACAAACCATCGGGATGGTTATAGTGTAATTAGGTGTGATTTATCTTGGCCATAGAATTACACTAGTGTGCTTTGAGCACATTGAGCAGGACCAAAACCAGAAGTCATCCAATTTTTACTGACTTGATAATTGGATTGGACCTCGAATTTATTATAGAGTACAATCCCTAAATCCTGATATAATAATAGACACATATAGTTAATAATTATTTCCTTGATTTACGAATGAGCGAGATTTATTCTGTTAAATCGATAGGCCCGGTAAGTTGGGAAATATTATTAATTATATGGTGTGTCGTTGATTATTGACGAAATCCATGTCCTGGTGAGTCGGGATGATGATGCCCCCTTGATGAGCTCAAAAGGTTCATCATGTTAATCCCTACAGGTGGATTTGATCCGACATGATGATAAGGTTGAGTGGTACTAATCAAGGAGCCAAAGGTTGATTAATTAAAATTATCAGTAATTTAAATTAATCAATGAGCATTCGATATGTTAAACACGGGAGGATGGATTACTCATAATAGGTGGAGCCCATATGAAAATATGGGGGTTGGTGAGGAAGTTCAATTAAGATCCTTTAGTGGAATTGATCTTAATTAATGGATTGGTTTTAGATCCATTAGTGGGCCAAGATCCAACTCCTCCTCATGGTCCCTGCCTTAGCCCTATATATACCCCATGGAATCAAGAAACCAAGGCATAGAAAAATCCAATTCAATAAACCCTTGGCCTCTCTCTCTTTTCCTCTCCCTCTCCTTCTCTCTCCTAGTGTCACGCCCCCAGAGGCCCGTGCTTGCTCGAAAATTGGGCAACATCTCCTCTGTACGGCGAACAATCTGAAACATTTGCACATAACCCTTAACACATAATATAGCACAGCCACACTCGACTGACATTAACACAACCACGCAGTTAAAATAATTTTGTTTAATAAAGGATAGACATAATAAACAATCCTCCAAAAACTAAAACACAACGATCCAAAATTCAGCGGAAGCAAATAAATACATGTCCAGAGCAAAGTCAAATATTATTCGAAATGATAACAAAACTAAAATGACATCAATATGATAAAAATACTACGGTAGTAAAAGTATGACTAATAAAGAAGTATGAAAAATGATAAATACTCAAGCAGGGATTGGCAGGTGGATCCTCTCCTGGCGGCACGAGACACAGCTATCTACTATCTGAAACAAAACAAAGAACGAGGGGTGGTGAGTTCCGGGTGGAACCCTGCGGGTATAAAGATAGATAAATACATGGTATATAAAAAGGTAAATTAAGCATATAGAAACAAAGGGGTATACAGTCTTTGATTAAAGAGCATAAACTAAATGCACCTGAACAAAAAAAAACATACCTGACAACCTTGTAACATGTAGGGGCATGATCAGAAAATCCTCCTACTACCTCAATAAACTGCTAAAACTGCTGAACAGATCCATATCATACAATAAATGCAAATCATATCCGTATATGCATGTCAATCAAATGCAACAATCATAGCTCAATCAAATGCAACAAACACAAGCAAATGTAAATGCATAATATGCACATGATGTCATGACCTACACTGTATACACACCAACCAATATTAGGTTGAGTGGACAAGATACAAGCGCCAAGCACCTGGGGCTATGCAAATACACCACAACAACTGTGACCCTCATATGAAAAATCCCAAAGCACCTGTGGGAACTCCAAACACCTGGGGAGTATCAACTGTTTGCACACAACTCCAACTGAGTGTGGCACAACAGGAAAATATACCCGACGACCAGTCTCAACTACGAGGGAGCCCATTGTCGTTGGCCTGAATTCCATGATGTATGTCACTAATATACACAACCTCAATCAGCTCCATAACATGGAATCAATACGATACGAAAAACACAAATAACACCAAAGTAAATAACGATACGAAAAACACTATCAATACCAAGGTAAATAAACATGCACTAATCTACTGGGTAGGGTTATCTAATGCCAACCAAACCCTAGATAGGTCAAATGATTATTCTATAGTACACGCATACACGCGGTACTCTATAGATCAGAAGCCAAAAGATGAGACTGTATAACTGAACAATTTGAATTGTTACTCAAAGGTCAAGCAAGAATAAGTATCAAGTAGGAAAACAAGGCAAACAGATTTAAGGTAAAGCAACCTACTTAGATAAACAAATAACCATGCATTTAAGGTAAAAGAACTATAGAACTAAAGGAGAAGTACCCGCCTTTATTTATAGATCGTATCGACCGTGTTCAAGTCCAATGATCACATCAAGCTCCAATCCTATAAATACGGAACCATAAAATAAGTTCCTACTATCAACGTATCATCCTATTAATTTAATTAATTACCTTATTATTTAATTAATCAATTGACTTCCTAGTTAATTAAAAAAAATTGATCATGATAATTTATCAACCCATAGTTAAAGATTTCTTCAATTTAACCGCATTCTCTGAATCAAATCCATCTAATTCAACTAAAACCTCCAGTTAATCAAAGCAACGCATACCTCCTTACTTCGGCAGCTTCAACTCCGAAGGAGACTCATGGCGGCCAGATCACATGCGATTAGGGAACAGCGTGTGGCGATCAAGATAAGGAACCAACCAACCAATTTCAACACCATGCCTACCAGTGGTCGAAGGTGGAGAGTGGAGGTCGTCGACTCCGGCGACAAGGTGGCAGTCAGCTTATGATTGGTCAGAGCACAAGAAGAGGTGGTGATCCAGCGTTGCCATCCACTTGAACAGGCAGGCCGACGATAGTACAAATATATCCAAACTTTGGAACCCAAGGTTATCATCCAAACCATTCGTTGGCCTTGCTCGAGTTATAAGCTTGCGCATGGGGTCGAGGGTCGAGGGTCGCCAGTTGCGCACGGGGATAAAATCCTGGTCTGCTGGCATTAATTCCCTCGACCCGAGGCGCCTCACCACACCAGTGATAACCATGATTTACCTCCTCCGTGTTGGTCCTGGGACGGACTGGTAGGGGCGCTGGGGCGAGTGTTTTGCCTTTTTGAATCGAGTTATAAGCTTGCGCAACCAGGCTCGGCGTCAGTGCTCAAGGGAAAGGAGAAGGAATGCGAGATGGGAGGGGTTACTGGTGTTGAAAATTTTTGTCCTTGGCTTGATCGCGTGAGGAGGGAGAGGGAGCATCGAAGGACAGGGCGACGCCGGCTCGAGGAGGGGCTGGCTCAACTCCGGCGAAGTGGCCGACGCTTCAGGGACAGCGACATCCGCGTTGGTGCTACGCGTGGCGATGGAGACGAATAAGGCCGGCTGATGGCATGGTGGGTGTCGCAGATGAGAAAGGGGCGGCAGTCGGAGGAAGAGGGTCTCGTCGGAAGGAGGCGGCGAGGCGGGTGGCAGAGTGGAGGGACACTGGACGGCGCCGTCGTTCTTGCGGCGGAAACGCCGCATGTGTGGGTCGAAGTGCGGAGAGGGGAGGGAAGGCGGCCGATGTCCACTGCTGGCGCCAGCAGTTCCTTCGCGTGAGTCGCTGGATTCTGGATCGAGAGCGAGGGGAAGCGACGCGAAGGACTTAGGGCACAACGTGGGGAATAAAAGAGGAGTTTTATTATATATATATATATATATATATATAATATATATATATATATATATATATATATATATATATATATATATATATATATATATATATATATATAGGTTTTATATATATAAATAAATTCTAAAATTTAACTTTTCCTCAATTAATTCGTAACTAACCAAATTTATGCCCAATTAATCCCACAAATATTTTCAAAAATTTTAGATAATTATTCCAAAATTTTCCATACGGTTACTCCCAATTTTAACTCCTATTTATGATATATATATATATATATATATATATATATATATATATATATATATTATATATATATATATATATATATATATATAATTTTATTTCAATATTTTACACCTAGGGCGCCAGCGGCAACACAAGAAGAGAGATTTCTCTCTTCTTATTCTCCACTTCTTCTCTCTCAGTGAGGGTCACAAGGATAGAGGGAGTCTTCCTCTCTTCCAGGTTGTGGCCGGAATCACCTTGGTGAGGTAGTGAAGTGGTCAGCGGTGGAGAAGAAGGTGGAAGAGGCGCCGGCGGCAAAGGAAGAAAAGAGGGATCGGGCGGCGGGTTTTAGGGAAGAAGGAGAGCTCTTCTTCTTCATCATCCTCTTCAGATCTTGGTCGATGCTCCCTTGGTGCTTGGGGTGGTCGGCGGCGTGAGGTTGGAAGGGGAGTGTTGGCCCGCGGCAACCCTAGAGGCTAGGGTTAGTTGGTGCAACGAAGAAGAGAAGAACACGATTGGTTGGTGGCCTTGGTGATCCTGGTTCTCGATAGCTCGTCGCCCACACGATGTCCGGGAGGGGAGGGACATAAGGTAGAAGATCACGAGGTGAAAGAGAAGGTATATCTTTTCTCTTTGGCTCTTGTTCTTTGCTTCGTCATTTTATGTGTTAATTAATTATTTTGATTCTGAATCATGGTTAATAATTAATTAACTGGACCCCGATAATAAACACAAAAATCGGCGATCCGCTCGTCATCTTTTCTGCGATCGTTTGGTATGGAGAATTACAAGGCTCGATCTTTGTGATTGGTCAAGTTGTAATTCGTACCGGACGATACGATGACGAGACGGTCGTTAGGAGACGAGTCTCCATTCGGATTAATTTTTATTCTGTAGATGTGGAGAGGTCTCTCAAGAACGACTAAGTTATCGCTTAGGAAACCCGCCAAGCCATACCCATCAATTGGTATCAGAGCTGAGGTTTCCGATTTTGTGTTTAGGATTGGTTAATTTATGCACATTTTCATATACTTTATTTTGCTAAATGATATGTGGATGTGCATAGGCTAACTTTGTATTGCAGGCACTAGGTTCCAACTTATCATGGCTAAATAATAGATGTATGTGATGGTTGTGTGATTTTTGTAAATTAATTAATCCTCGGGGTTGATGAGGCTGGTAGTATTTAATTTTTGTAATTAAATAAGGCATGTGTTTAGCCGAGCTTTTGTTTACTTTCGATCTAGAATTTATGTGCACTCCTTTGTGGAGTATAAGATCGAAGATGTAAATAATTAACTAGTCATCTCGGCTCGGAGATCCCTCAAGGTGGCTTGCGCATAAGGAAGGGAGGAGCGGACGAGGTGGCAACACGACTGGAGGCGCATTAGAGACCAAGGCCATGAAAGTTGGAAAATCTAGGATTTTCTGTTTTCATTATGTTGGTTATGTGCTTGTTAAAATTCCTCAAACTAAATTACTAAGTGGGAGTTGTGAGATCGTTTTCCTACGCTAGAGGGGGGGGTGAATAGCGATTCTTCTACTTCTTTCACCTACGTTGTTAGTTGCGCAAGCGGAAATACAAATAAAAACAACCTAACAACTAAACAATGCTAACAAACCAGATTTACGTGGTTCGGAGATGAAGCTCCTACTCCACGACAGTCCGTGAGGTGGACGATCCCTTGATCCTTCGACGGATCGCTCCCCGAATGCTCTCCGGCTATCTCGTGTAGCTCCTTGTGGGTGGAGAAACCTCACCACAATCCCTAGACACTACCTGAGCACACAAGACTACTATCAAGCTTTTTCCAAGCAAGATTCGCCAAGAAACCTAGCCCCAAAACGAGCCCCTTTAAATAGGACTCGGGTTGAAAACCCGCCTACCAGTCGACTGCTCCCAGGGGCAGTCGACTGGTGCCACTAAAATCCGACCGTTACACCCAACGTTCGAATTTTCAACAGCTTATCAGCGACCAGCAGTCGACTGCTCCCAGGGGCAGTCGACTGCCCCAGTCGACTGCCAAGCACCCAGAACCCTTCTGTGGGTTTCAGCAGTCGACTGCCCTGCTCTCTCACCTAGGTTCTACCATCCCTGAGTACATTTCTGTAACGCCCGCTTTTTTTTTCCTTTCCATAAAGCGGCGTTACGTTAACATACTTAGGGCATGTAGGCATCCTAATGCAGCGGAAACCTTTAACTTACACATACATGCACTTACTACCATTTCTAACATCATAACATGGGAACTTGGCATATTTCCTTTATACTTAGCATTATATCATGTCATACTTAGCATCATGTCATATTTAGCATCATGTCATACTTAGCATCATGTCATAGAGTCACATTCAAGCACATAATAGTAAAGGTAAGGTTCTATTATAGGTCGAGCAACCATATCGTTTCTTGGCCAAGTCACTATCACACACATACTGTAAGGCCCTCCTGCTGCTTCCTTACTGTCCCCTTGCGTGATCTGCGGTATAAGGAAATAAGACTATAAGCACACAGGCTTAGTAAGACTCTTTCCTACTCACTAAAACCATTCATCCTTTAATCATGAGTACTTAAGACATTAACATACTTAGTGCTTTACTTAGAACATAAGCCTTTTCATCACTTAACATCACTTAATCACATTCGTAGCATGGCATCATCATAACCATAAAACATTCATAGCATGACATGATCCTTGGCATATGCATAAACATCATAAATATTCATAGCATGACATAATACTTGGCAGAGACAACAAACGTAATAAACTTTCATAGCATGGCAGAATACTCGGCATAAACATAATTAAATCATGACATCCTAAACTAGCATGAACATAATTAAATCATGACATCCTAATCTAGCATGAACATAATTAAATCATGGCATCCTAAACTAACATGAACATAATTAAATCATGGCATCCTAAACTAGCATGAACATAATTAAATCATGGCATCCTAACTAGCATGAACATAATTTAAATCATGACATCCTAACTAAGCATGAACATAATTTAAATCATGGCATCCTAACTAAGCATAATCATAATTAAAATCATGGCATTCTAACTTAGCATAAACATAAATAAAATCATGACATTTTAACTTAGCATAACATAATCAAATCATGACATTCTAACTTAACATAAGCATAATTAAATCATGATATTCTAACTTAACATAAGCATAATTAAATCATGACATTCTAACTTTAACATAAGCATAATTAAATCATGACATTCACATACCTTCATAAACTTACCTTGCATGATATTCTTATCATAATTATAATGCATAACATGAATGGATGCATGTGGTGATTTCATATATATATATATAAGGATGCTTAATCTTTAAAAACATACTTTTGAATACTTTAACATAATCATAACATTCATTGGGCCCTGGCTTGTACCACATTCATTCATCATATGCGCGCATCCCTAAGTAAATACGAAGTAGCTAATCTCGACCTACTAGGGTAAGGACAGCTTCATCGGTAGTCCCGAACCGTTAGGACAGCATCATCGGTAGTCCCAGAACCGTGGACAGCATCATCGGTAGTCCAGAACCGTGGACCTTACTAGGTCCGGTACAAGCCCATAAAATAAAATAAAATGCTTTCACATGCTTTCTCATTCATCATCATTCATAGCATATTCATTCATTCATCATACTTAACATCATCGTTATGCCCTAAGGCCATCATCATTCATAGCATATTCATTCATTCATCATACTTAAACTTCATCTATCATTTTCATTCTTAGACATGACATATGTACACATCATTCATAAAGCATGGCATACATACAAATAACTCATAAAACATGGCATACATACATATAATTCATACATCATGACATACATACATGTCATTCATAAATCATGGCACATGTCTAAACATTTTATGACCTAGCATATATTTCATGACATATCGCTAATGGTTTGGTTAACATGAAAATTCTTCCATCTTACTTAAACATACCTCTTAGTAACCTATACACAACCATCTTGGTAGGTTTAACCCAACCCTAGCCCTAGGTTAGGTCCTTGGCCGAAAATCTCCAAGGAACCCTAGGTCCATAAACTTTCACATAACTTCCCAAACAACATCTCATACACATATACTAGGCCTTAGGAACCCCTTTGGTTTCATACTTAAGGCCAACCCTAATCCTTTAGCCCTAATCTTACTCTTGGCCGAAACTTCAAGGCCATGGGGGTATGGAAAAATTCCATTAAAACCCCATATCAATTGTTAAATACCAACCATACCTTACCATAGGGTCATTGGGGCCCTTACTCGAAATAAATCCTAACTTCCTACCCCATTAGGGTACTTGGCCGAAAACTATAGGGTCTCTAGGCCATGTGAACCTTCACATAAACACCCTCCATCTCCCTTATATCATGATAAACATAAAACCTATACTTAAGGTTTGAAACCCATCCCTACCCATGGGTTTGTGATGTTGGCCGAAACCCTAGGGTACTCTAGGGTACCCCAAAAAATCCCAAAAATTATATTTAGTCTCTAAATATCATGGGAGAACATTAAACAACATTATAAAGATTTTTGGCATAATTATTGACCCTCAAATCATGGTGGCCGAAACCCCCTAGACCAAGGTTCTTGGTTTTCTTCTCTTTCAACTTCAAATCCAAAAACCACCCATTATATCATGCTAAAAATCATAAAAATCATAAGGAACTATTATACCACAGGTGAGGGAGTCTTACATTGGGATTCCTTGATTTTTAGACCTTAAAAGAGAAGGAACTTGTAGAGTTCTTGACCCTTGATCCCTCCTTGCTCTTGTTGTCTTAGATCTTGGAGATGAGACCTCTTGTGGAGCTTTTCCAAGGGAGAACCCTTCCCTTTGTGTTCGGCAAGAATGAAGAAGGAGGAGGGGAGAAGGTGACTTGATGGAAGAAGAGAAATAACCCCCCAAACCCTCTCTTTATAGCTCCTTTAAGGAGGCAAATGAAGAGTCTCTCCATGACTCTTCATCTTCTTCTCCATGTCTCTTCATCTTCTTCTAAGCCTTAGCTAAACTCTATTTCCTTTCCCAATAGAAATCCCTAGCTAGGTGAGTTGGTTAAAGCATGCATAGTTGTACTAGAGGTCTAAGGTTCAATCCTTGGCTCATGCACCTTTATTTTTATTTTATTTTTATTTCATTTATTTTATTACTTTTATTTTTCCTAAATTCCGAAAATCCCCCCTAAAATCACCCATAATTATGCTAATATTCCTAAATAAAATCCTTTTATATTTATATTAATTTTACCTAATTAATACCCATTTTTGGAGCCCAATTAAAGCTCATTAGTACCTAATTTCTCCATTAAAATAGGAAAAAAATTAGGCTAAAACTTACCCATAATCATGCTAAGGTGTCTAATTAAATCCTATTTATATTTATACGAATTTTCACCTAAAATCCACCTATAATCATGGTATTAAAAAGTCCACATAAGACCCATTAGTACTTAGTTTTCTCAATTTAAATGAGAAAACATGGATTTTCTAGGCCAAAGTTCGTATTAATACCTCTAGGTCCTTCGGAAAATTATCTAGACATGCTTAATATTTCAGAAAATATTAAGAGAATTTTTCGGGTCGTTACAATTCCCCATACCTCGTGAATGTTCGTCCTCGAACTTAGAATAACTCCGGGTACTTGCGCCTCATCTCATCTTCGCATTCCTAGGTAGCTTCCTCGAACCGTTGACTTTGCCATAAGACCTTGACTAAGGGTACCTCTTTACTCCTCAACTTCTTGACCTCCCTATCCAAAATCTGGATGGGTCTACTCTCATAACTTAGGCCCTCTTGCACTTGCTCTGTCTGTGGCTCGATCACTTGGTCCCCATTTGGGATACACTTTTTAAGCAGGGACACATGGAATATGTTATGGATAGCTGACATCTCCGGAGGCAGCTCCAGCTCGTATGCCACCTTACCAACTCTTTTCAGAATCAGGTACGGCCCCACATAGCGCGGACTTAATTTCCCTTTTCTCCCAAATCTCGTCACCCCCTTCATAGGAGCCACTTTCAGAAACACCCGATCCCCAACATTAAACTCCAGGGGTCTACGCCGGACATCGGCATAACTCTTCTGCCGGCTCTGAGCAGTTTCTATCCATTGCCGAATATTCTGTATAGCTCGGGTGGTGCTGTTAATGAGATCCGTTGTGAGCCCCATCTCCTTCTTTTCACCACCCTCATACCAACAGATCGGAGACCTACATCTCCTCCCATACAACGCTTCATAAGGTGCCACTCCAATAGTAGCTTGGTAGCTATTGTTGTACGCGAATTCCGCTAAACATAGATATCGACACCAGCTTCCTTTGAAATCCAAGGCACACGCTCGCAACATGTCTTCTAGTACTTGATTCACCCGTTCAGTTTGCCCATCAGTCTGAGGGTGAAAGGCGGTGCTAAATCGCAACTTAGTGCCGAGAGACTTCTGAACACACTCCCAAAAGTGCGAAGTAAAGCGACCATCCCTATCTGAGATGATGGTTTTGGGAACTCCATGAAGTCTGATTATCTCCTTAACATATAATTGAGCCAGTTGCTCAATTGAATGAGTCATCTTGATTGCTAAGAAGTGAGCAGACTTAGTCAATCTGTCCACAATGACCCATATCGCATCATATCTATTTGTAGTCCGGGGAAGTCCTGAAATGAAATCCATTGAGATATCTTCCCATTTTCATTCCGGAATTGGAACTGGCTGCGGTGGTCTTCGCTCTTAAGATATGGAGGCATTATCTGTATGGAGCGCAGTGTCGAATTTATACAGACCATCAGAGTCTGCGATATTTTTTCACTCAGAAGGACCTGAATATGAGACAACGCCGATGGCTGGAGTTGGTAAAAGACTATGACTGTGAGATCTTCTACCATCCAGGGAAGGCAAACAAGGTGGCCGATGCACTCAGTCGGAAGTCAAGTGCCACCCTGATGTCCATAGCCATATTACCCCGACCACTCAAAGAAGAAATTATGAATTTTGGGGTCGAGGTCATCTCCGGACGACTTTCCACCATAACAATATCACCCATGCTGTTTGAGGACATAGTGGAAAAACAAGATGGAGATCTGAGTCTTCAGAAAATAAAACAAGAGATCCTAGAAGGAAAGGACGATGGTTTTTATATCGCCGAAGGGGGAGTACTCTACCTTAGGGATCGTCTATGTATCCCTAATGATCCGGAGCTTCGAAAGGAGATACTGGGAGATGCGAGATCTTCTACCATCCAGTATCCACTAGTTTATTTTTTTTTCCAATTCATAGATACATACAGAGACAACGCACATACGATGAAATCAAGTTCCTTTACCCCTAACAGCTACCCTTACCCGTATAATCAATCCTAACATATTTGACATATCAAATTTCCTAGCAACAAAATAAAGTATCGTTCGTATCACGTATCTGGAAATACTTTTCATCATAAGCATCATTCATACTTGCAGATTCTAGGAACATATGAGAACTTATGCATAGAGGTACTTACTTGGAAGCGGCAGGAAGAGGGCTTGATGTGTGTGTAGTGAGATGGTTACTGCTCTGATACCAATCTGTAACGCCTTTTTTTTTCTTTCCATAAAGCGGCATTACGTTAACATACTTAGGGCATGTAGGCATCCTAATGCAGCGAAAACCTTTAACTTACACCTACATGCACTTACTACCATTTCTAACATCATAACATGGGAACTTGGCATATTTCCTTTATACTTAGCATCATATCATGTCATACTTAGCATCATGTCATATTTAACATCATGTCATACTTAGCATCATGTCATAGAGTCACATTCAAGCACATAATAGTAAAGGTAAGGTTCTATTATAGGTCGAGCAACCATATCGTTTTTTGGCCAAGTCACTATCACACACATACTGTAAGGCCCTCCTGCTGCTTCCTTACACTACAACAAAAATGACTTTTCGCAGCGCACATCGAATGCTGCATAACTCCAAGCTGTTAAAAGTCGCAACTTATCCGCAGCGCGCAGCTGC
>JAGFNQ010002226.1:115118-163275 GCA_024364735.1 Boesenbergia rotunda
CAGTGCCTAGCAGTCCTTCGCTAGGACTTTTCCTGCACACTTGAGTAACATGTTAGATAACAAATGAGGCTTAACTTTTGAACCCTTTTGCCATTATCAAAACTCAGGTTCGACTTGGGTGCTTTCTGCACCAACAGAGTCAAACTCAATCAACAATCATTCAATCAATTTCAACCAAGATTGTGCCAAATTCAAGTCTCCAATCAAGTTTCCTTGATTGGAATGCCCAAGTATGATCATGGAGTCAAATACACATATATTATGCATTGGTTTTCCCCATACTTGGTCACCGAAGTGATTTTTATCTCGTTAACTTAATTTCTCAAGGGATGCATTGACATTTTGAGAAATTGAGTTGATCTTAGCATCTCACCCCATATCTAGCAAGCAAAAACGTTTTGGTAAGCTTTATAGTTTGTGTGAAATGTCCCCAAAGTTACCCAATTGTATCGCAACAATTTCGAAATGATCACAAGGGTTTTGGATGCTTTTTGATCCTATGAGGCGCGACACATTCCCAACTCCCTTCTCAAGAAACTAAACTTATTTTCGGGGAGTGGTTTAGTGAAAATGTCAGCTAGATTTGATTTGGACTCTACATGTGAGAGTACAATATCTCCTCTAACAACATGATCTCTAATGAAGTGGTGACGCACTTCAATACGTTTAGTCCTAGAGTGATGGACTGGATTCTTGGTTAGGTTAATTGTGTTAATGTTGTCACACAACACTTGCATACCTTTGTAGCTTAATCCATAGTCCTCTAAAGTATATATCATCCACAACAATTGTGATACACTCTCTCCCATGGCGATATATTCTACCTCGGTCATGGAGAGAGCAACACAATGTTGCTTCCGACTTGACCAACTAACTAGAGATGATCCTAGGAATTGGCATCCCCCACTTGTGCTTTTCCGATCCAACTTACATCCAGCGTAGTCGGAATCGGTATAGCCAATTAGATCAAATGATTCGGTACGGGGGTACCAAAGACCAACTCCAATTGTGCCTTTAAGATATCTCAAAATCCTCTTAACAACGATTACGTGAGATTCTTTGACACAAACTTGATACCTAGCGCACATATCCACAGCAAAAAGTATATCAGGTCAACTAGCTGTGAGGTATAGCAAACTACCTATCATGCTTCGATATTGAGTCAAATCAACAGGTTTACCACTCTCATCATTGTCTAATCTTGTGTTCGTAGCCATGGGAGTGGTTACCTCTTTTGAATCACTCATATTGAATTTTCGAAGCATTTCATGTGTGTATTTCGATTGGTGCACATGGATACCATCGCGAGTTTGCTTGATTTCAAGTCCAAGGAAGAAAGTCAACTCTCCCACTAGACTCATTTCAAACTCACTCTCCATGTGTACAATGAACTCATTTAAATAGTCATTGTTGTTTGAGCCACAAATTATGTCATCGACATAAACTTGGGCTACACATATATTTTCACCATCTCTCCGTAGAAACAGTGTAGAGTCTATTTGGCCTCTAACAAAGCCTTTTTCAATTAAAAACGTCGACAACCACTCATACCAAGCTCGGGGTGCTTGTTTAAGGCCATAAAGTGCCTTTTTGAGCTTAAACACGTGGTTTGGGAATTCAGTACTCTCAAACCCCGGAGGTTGTTCAACATAGACCTCTTTTCTAATCAAACCATTTAGAAAGGCCGTTTGACATCCATTTGATATAACTTAAAGCCTCAATGCGCTGCAAATGCAAGCATCAATCGGATGGACTCTAATCGTGCCATGGGAGCATATAGACAATCATAATCAAGGCCTTCAACTTGACTATTGCCCTTGGCTACTAAGCGTGCCTTGTTTCTTATGATTTCTCCCTTATTGTTCAACTTGTTTTTGAAGACCCATTTGGTTCCAATAATGGTGGTCTTCTTAGGTCTAGGGACTAAGTCCCAAACTTGACTTCTTTCGAATTGACCTAGTTCATCTTGCATTGCAATGATCCAATCAGGATCATTTAATGCTTCATCAATTTTTCTAGGTTCAATTTCAAAAATTAGGGCAACTTCATTAGCCTCATTCCTAAAGAATGATCTAGTTCTAACCCCATGATGGATGTCTCCAACAATTTGGTCTTGGGGATGATTAGAGGCTAATCTAGTTTGCCTTGGTGTTGGTAGTGCTTCTTGAATGGGTTCACTAGACACAAGCTCAGCCTCAGGATCCGGCTGATCAATGGGTTGTCTAGGCTCACCGTCATCAGACTCATCACCATCAACAACATTGGAGTTTCATTCAAACTTAGTCTCCTAAGTTCGAGTTGAACTCCATCTTCTGGTTGTCCATTGACTTTTGGAATTTCTTCAAAGACAACATCAGAAGACTCTTCAACCAATCTAAATTTCTTGTTGTAGACTCGATAGGCTTTGCTAACGAGAGAGTACCCGACTAGTATCCCTTCATCAGCCTTTGCCGTGAACTTTCCAAGGTGATCCTTAGTGTTTAGGATGAACACCTTACAACCAAACACCATAAGGTGTTTAACTGTAGGTGGTTTTCCAAACCAAAGTTCATGGGGAGTCTTTCCTAAAAACCTATGGAAGAGGACTCGGTTTTGCACATAGCAAGCTGTGTTTACAGCTTCGGCCCACAAGTAACTCGGTAATGAGTACTCATTGAGCATGCTTCGTGCAGCTTCTTGTAGAACACGGTTCTTCCTCTCTACAACACTATTTTTTTGTGGTGTTCTAGGAGTGGAGAACTCATGTCTATACCCTCTATCTTGACAAAACTCTAAAAATCGTTGGTTTTGAAATTCACCTCCATGATCACTTCTAATTGTCTTAATAGTTGAAGATTTTTCATTTTTAACTCTTCTACAAAAAGAAATGAAAACATCTAAGGTTTGGTCCTTATATTTAAGAAAATAAGTCCATATATATCTAGTAAAATCATCAATGATAACAAAGCAATATCTACTTCCATTTAAGGATATGATAGTGCTACAATAAAAAAGATCCATATGAAATAAATCTAATGCGGTAGATGTACTTACAATGCTTTTACCTTTATGTGCAGATTTTGTTTGCTTACCCATTTGACAAGCATCACAAATCTTTTCTTTCTCATACTTGATGCTAGGTAAGCCACGGACTAACCCCTTGTTGGTCAACTTCCGGATGTTCTTCATGTTCACGTGTGCTAGCCTCCGATGCCAAAGGGTGGACTCCTCTTCTTTTGACATGAGATACTTAGCAGAAACATTAGTAGCACTTTTAAATGAAACTTGATAAATATTGTCTACTCTTGTTCCTACTAGTACTGTGTCAAAGGTGTCATGTTGTCTAACTAGACATTGACTTGGTTGAAAATCAATTGTGTAACCCGTATCACACAATTGACTGACACTTAGGAGATTAAATGTCATCCCCTTGACTAGAAGGACATTTGAAATTCTAAGACATTCGGATATTTGAATGTCTCCTATTCCTATGACCTTAAGACTACCATTGTTACCAAATGAAACATTACCTCTACTTTTCTTTTGAAGTGTGGTAAACAATGATCTATCCCCGGTCATGTGTTTGGAGCACCCACTATCAACGAACCAAGTTGATAAATACTCCCCCTCAATCATAATCTACACAATTCGAAAAATGGAAGTTTTAGGTACCCAAACCTTGGGACCTAAAGCATCTACTAAACAAGACTTAGGCATCCATGCCTTGACAACTTTCTTTTGAACCTTGGGTGTCTTAGATTGTCTCATATCAGTCCTAGACATCAAAGACACAAATGAAGGTTCTTTGGGTCGGTAACCAATACCGGTCCTATTGTAGACTGCCCTTTGGGCATTCAAAATCATGTCTAAGGTCATTGAGCTTGTTGAGAACTTCTCAAGAATATTCTTGAGTCTCTCAACTTCACTCTTTAATAATTTATTTTCATCCTCTAACAATTCTACATGTAGATCATCTACATCCTCATCCCTAGAGGATTTCAATTGTTCAATCTCAATTTTTAAGGATTTAATCTCATCCTCTAGCATTTCAACATGCAAGTCGTCTATGTTCTCATCCCTAGATGACTTCAATTGTTCAATTTCTAATTGCAATGATTTAACCTTGTTCTTTGACTTTTTCAACATATTGGTTAAACATGCAATATCTCTATAACATTTCTCAAGTTCGGGAGAGGTTACCTCTTCATCATCCGAAGATGATGAAGCCGCGTTTGAGGAGTCGGAGGATTAATCACTGCTTTCTTGATCTCCAAGAACCATGAGTGTCATATGTCGTGTGCTCTTCTCCTCCTTTTCTTCATCGGATGAACTTGATGAGGATTCATTCCAAGTGGCCTTCAAGGCCTTCTTCTTCTTCTTTGATTTCTCCTCTTTCTTCTTGGATTTCTCCTCCTTCTTCTTTAGCTTTGGGCATTCACTCTTGAAGTGTCCTTTCCTACCACACTCATAACAAGAAGCATTAGACTTATCAACTTTAGCTTCACTAGGGTTACCTTTACCCTTGAAGCATCGACCCCTTCTCATCATCCTTCTCACAAAATTTGCCATCTCGGAGGAAGAAGACCCGCTGCCATCTTCCTCGGAATCGGATTTGGATTCGGATTCGAATGAAGATGAAGATGAAGAGACTTCCTTCTCCTTCTTCTTCTTGTTGGATCTTTCCCCTGCAATTAAGGCAATTCCCTTCTCCTTGGGGCCTTTTTTAGTCATTTCATGCAATTCCATTTCACAAAATAAATCATCTAATTTAACAATTGATAAGTCCTTGGAAACTTTGTAGGCATCCACCATGGATGACCACAAAGCATTCCTTGGAAATGCTTTCAACACATATCTCATAAGGTTGCGATTCTCGACCTTTTCATCAATGGAATGAAGACCATTGAGGACTTCCTTGAACCGGCTATGTAGCTCACTTATGGTTTCATTCTCCTTCATGGTGAGATTTTGATGTCGGTTGAGGAACAAGTCCCTCTTGGCGATTCTTGAATCTCGGGTGCCCTCGTGAAGTTCTATGAGCTTGTTCCACAAGTCTTTTGCACTTGTGAACGGACTAACCTTGATGAGTTGGTCTTTGTTCATGCCGCATTGTAGGGTGACCACCGCCTTCGCATCGGCTTCACTCTTTCGAGTTTGTTCCGCCGTCCAACGCCATGATTCGAGTTCTTTGCCTTCATCATCCTTTGGAGGAGTAAAACCCCCCTTCACTGCGAACCAAGTGTTGATGTCCATCTTCAAGTGAAACTCCATCTTCGATCTCCAATATTGGAAATCTGCGCCATCGAAGAAGGGAGGTCGGGTGGTGGAAAATCCTTCTCTCAAAGCCATAGTAGATAGCTCTCGGTTGTTAATCCGCTTGTACAGAGCCCCAAGCTTTGATACCACTTGTTGGAACTTGGATGGCTAGAGAGGGGGGGTGAATATAGCCAGACACAAACTTCTTTCGGTTTAGGGTTTCTCTGCACTTCACGGTTAGTAGCACAGCAGTGGAAACAATAGAAACAGAGAAGTGCAGAAATGCAGAAAACAAAAACAAACTAAAACAACTAACAAGATCGCTAACAAGGAGGGTTTACAAGGTTCGGGGATAACTTGCCCCTACTCCTTGGCGTGCCCTTAAGGTGGGCGATCCCTTGATCGTCGGCAGATCAAGCCCCTGTGAATACCGGATAAAATGCAACCTCCTTCTCGGTGAAGTAACCTCTCCACAGCGTTTCAACAAGGATAGAGTTTTAAGCACAATGAAACACAAGAAAGATCTTACTTAGCACTTAGCACAAGCAAGAACACAAGCAGCGCTTCACTTGAACTCCACCCAGCGACGATCTCACGCAAGAACTCCCTTCTTCGTGTCTTCTCACTGTTGGACTCACCAAGCCTCTTGTTTCTTCCTCCAAGTGCTCAAGTAAGGGATGATTGCTTCAAAGATTATAGTTGCTTGCTCAAGATGATGGAACAACAGATCGCACAAGAAAAGTGTGGAGAAAACAATCGTGCAGCAAGAACTCAAGCCAGAAGTCGCTTCACCGAACTCTACTCTGCTCTTCTCCACTACGCTCCTTTTGTTTCTCCACTGAACGCCAGGTGACACCATCTCACTGCAGCCTCTAGCTGCTCACCTGCCAACGCCGGCTACGACTGAGCTCTCCCTGGACTCCCTGAGCTTCCCTCAGCCAAGCTCCAGTCTGCAGCTCCAGCCGTTGCAACCTGAGATGGCAAATGGACAAACCTGCTCCAAGGAAAGGCCTCCATTGACTCTCCTTGAGTGTTTGAATCCTTTCCTGTCACTTGCAGCTCAATCAGAGTATTAGCACAACATATCAAGTAGCAAATCGAGTATCAGAGGTTAAGTGCAGAGAATCAGATACGTTCAGACGCGATCAGACCGATCCACCGCTTTGCTGGGACTCCCAGCTCTCGTAGCGACACAAGCCTGATCGGTCACCAGACCGATCAGAGTTAAGCCTGATCGGTCACCAGACCGATCAGGTAGCTCCCTGACCGATCAGGCTCAAGCCTGATCGGTCCACTTCTGAGTGAACAGTAATCACGAAAATCAGATCCTAAGTCGTGGATCGGTCACCAGACCGTTCAGGAGCTGATCAACGGGGGAACTCAACTCACTGAGTGCTCCCTGATCGGTCACCAGACCGATCAGGAGCGAAGTAGTGAGGAAGCTGCCTGCTCCCTGATCGGTCACTGGACCGATCAGGAGCCAAGCAGTGAGGCAACAGCCTGCTCCCTGATCGGTCACCAGGCTGTTCAGGAGCCGCACAGTAGGTTTCCAACGTCACTGTGTGCTACCTGATTGGTCACCAGACCGATCAGTCATCGCTGGATCGGTCACCAGACCGATCCACGTAGGAGCAGCGTGCCAACTTCCCTGATCGGTCACCAGACCGATCCAGGGACTCAAACCTAGTCATCCAAGCTAGGATTTCATCCAACCTAGCCCTACCATGTCTAATCCCCGATCAGGACTTAATCATAATCATAATCATCAACCTAAACTAAAATCGGTGTCAACACCAAAACAACATTCAGGGTCAGACTGCATCAACATAGCTGAGCATCACAATCGAACCCTAAAAGACATGGTGAGAAGTATGATGGCTTTCACTTCTCTACCGGAGTCTTTGTGGGGTGAGGCACTCAAGACTGCAGTTTACCTTCTCAATAGAGTACCTAGTTAGACAGTAACTAAAACCCCATTCGAGATGTAGACGGGTAGAAAGCCTAACATTAGGCATTTACACGTCTGGGGTTGTCCAGCTGAGGCTAGGCCTTACAAGCCTAATGAAAAGAAACTGGACTCAAGAACTGTCAGCTGCAATTTTGTAGGTTACTCTGAGAGATCAAAGGGGTATAAATTTTATTATCAATCTAATAGATCCTTCTTCGAAATGGGAAATGCCAAGTTTATTGAGGACAGTGGGAGCGATAAAGTCAGGGAAGTATCTTTTGAGGAAAGCGTTGGCAATTCTCCTATTGTCACTACTAGTATAATCAGTGGCGATATGGTTACCATACCACACATTATAGATATTGCACATCCAGTGAGCGTAGTGAACTAAGATATTCTCATGACATCTCCAATGCAATTGGAGGAGCCTACCACTGAAATTGAAGTATTGCCTCATATTGATGAGCAAGTACCTCAACCACCTCAAACACAAGTGCCCTTAAGGCGATCCACAAGGGAACGGAGAAGCACGAATTCTCGTGATTATGTTTATCTCCAAGAGCATGAGTTTGATATAGGGTTGGAAAGTGATCCTATATCTTTTCAAGAAGTCAAACAATGCTCTAACCCTGAAAGGTGGATTAACGCCATGCAAGAAGAGTTGAAGTCTATGGCTGACAATGACGTTTGGGGACTTGTCGAATTGCCTGAAGGTTCGAAATCCGTTGGTTGTAAATGGATATTTAAAATCAAGTGAGATTCGAAGGGCAATATCGAAAGGTATAAGGCTCGTCTTGTTGCCAAGGGATTCACTTAAAAGGAAGACATTGATTATAAAGAGACTTTCTCACCTGTGTCGACGAAAGACTCCCTTAGGGTAGTCATGACACTTGTAGCTTATTTTGATTTGGAGCTACATCAAATGGACGTAAAGACTACATTCCTCAATGGAGACATAGAGGAGTCTATATATATGGTGCAACCGGAGAACTTTGAGTCCTCAGACTCAAAGCACCTAGTATGTAGATTAAAGAAGTCCATTTATGGTTTAAAGCAGGCATCCCGTCAATAGTACCGGAAATTTGATCAAGTGGTTACCTCATTTGGATTTAGAGAGAGCCCCGTTGATCAGTGCATATATGTCAAGTTCAGTGGGAGCTTATACTTGTTTTGTACGTGGATGATATATTGCTTGCGAGAAATAATAAGGGTTTACTGCATGAAACCAAGTTATTTCTATCTGGTAAATTTGAAATGAAAGATCTTGGTGAAACATCTTTTGTTCTAGGCATTCAGATCTGTCGTGATCGATCAAGAGGCATTCTTGGACTTTCACAACAAGCCTATATTGAGAAGGTGCTTATAAGGTATGGCATGCAGAACTGTACACCTGGTGACACACCTGTGTCAAGAGATGACAAGTTTAGTTTGCAGCAGTGTCCACGACTTGAACTTGAAATAAAGGAGATGGAACAATTTCCATATGCATCAGCAGTGGGAAGTCTCATGTATGCACAAGTTTGCACTCGACCAGATATAACATTTGTAGTTGGGATGTTAGACAGATATGTTAATAACCCAGGACCGTCGCACTGGAAAGCAATTAAAAGAGTGATAACGGTATTTGCAAAGAACTAAAAGACACATGCTCACGTATCGGAGGTCAGATCATCTGGAGGTGATTGGTTATTCAGATTCTGATTTTGCTGGATGCTTAGATAGTAGGAGGTCCACTTCAGGCTACATCTTCATGCTTGTTGGAGGGGCTATATCTTGGAAGAGCGTCAAGCAGACGCTAATAGCTACTTCTACTATGGAGGCAGAATTGGTAGCATACTATGAAGCATCCAATCACGGGATTTGGCTACGGAACTTCATCACAGCATTGCATATCGTTGATGGCATTGACAAACCACTGAGGATCTACTATGATAATAAAGCTGCAGAACTTTATGCCAAGAACAACCGTAGTTCGTCGAACTCCAAGCACATCGACATTAAGTTTCTAGCGGTTAAAGAGAGAGTTCAGAGTTGTCAGATCATGGTAAAGCACATCAGCACAGATTCCATGTTGGTCGATCCACTTACCAAAGGCTTGGTGCCCAAGGTGTTTCATGCGCATGTTGTGGATATGGGAGTTCTTCTTATGAAAGAAGAACTCATCTAGTGGGAGTCTGTATTTATTTTATTACTCTATGTTAATAAAGACAAATATTTTTTATTTTGATTATTGTACATACCTAAAGTTCAAAAAAAATAATGGGAATTCATATGTTTGTTTGACGCTCTAAATACGATATCATGATTTACTACTGCTGTTTAGCATTTGGTGTTTGTAAATATGATACAGATTCCTTTTAGAATCATAAAGTTTGGATCATGATTTGCTGTTGTAGTTTAGCATAAGGTGTTTGCAAATATGATCAGATTCTTTTGAGTTGCTTTGGACCAATTGGAAATTGACATGTACTGATCACATTTCATGTAATTTCAACTATATACATCCGCATCTTGATCTATGTCGTTAATGACATTAGTATTGTGATTACTGTTGGGGCTTGTTACGATCATATTCAGTAGCTATGACCTCTTTAGTCATATATCAATGAAGTTAATGGACCAGATTATTTATAGGGGTATCTTGTACCCATAAAGTTTGATATCAACTAAAGTTTTGCTTGTATTTACTATACAACTCACATATAACCCAAGTGGGAGATTGTTGGATATTATTATTATCTCTATTAGGTGGGCTTATTTGTAAGTTGCACAAGTAAATACAATCTGAGCCCTTAAAGTGATCTAACTTATGTTTATTGGGTTTCGGATTATTGGATGCGGGTTCAATGTATAGAACCCTTTAGACCAATCTGTTATTATCTATGGGCTGATAACAGATTGAATTGCTATATAAAGGGGAGGTCCCCAAGGGTTTAGGTGATCTTTATGACCTAGTTTCTTGTTCCCCATTGACAAGAAACTTTACGGCGCCGTCAAACCTAAGCCTCTCGGAAGATTCTCCTTCTTCTTTCCGCTGCATCTTCTTCCACAGGGATCAAGCCGACGACGCTACGACAAGGACAATGGCTCTTCAATCAGGTTCCTTGTCTTTCGGTTTACACCTATTATTTCGTTATGTCATGATTCGATGAAACAATAGATCCATGCTTTTATATAGCTTGTGTTTTCTCTTTCGAATTCTTATTTTGTTTCTAGAATTCATGTGGTTAGGAGAAATCTCAAGTTCCATCATACCAACCTGGTGTTCCGTGGACCGATGCACCATTAAAGGTGTGTTTTTTGTTCTTATTCTTCTAGAAATTTTAGTTTTTGATGCGAATGGATCGATCTTGAGATATGTTATTCATGTCGTGTGGGTTTGATAGGGGCAAAATGTCGGCCAGATTTATACGGTTTGCTAAACTAAGATCTGCCACCAATCGAGTTATTTGTTCTGCAGATTTGATTAAAACTAGCATTTAGGTCGACAAACTGCAATGGCGACCGAAGGGGTTGGGGAAATCGTTCTTTTGTTTATTCCTTATACTGAAATTCGCCTTCGGGTTTTTGGTTAGGATCTCCATATTTACAATCAGAATGCCATCTTTGTTACAATCGATTTTGATATTCCATTTACCGTTGACTGGATGCAGAAACCTGCAAAGCACTCAGGCAAAGGTTCTGCTCCTATCAATCTGTCCTTGGGATCTGTTGAGATTCTCTTCAGCCATCATTGCCCAATATGGTATGGTTATGGAGGATGATTGAAGTTCTTGGAAAGATTTGCATACATCAACACCACCATTTACCCTCTGACTTCAGTTCCCGTCTAATTGGTTCATCACTCGATAAGATTCGTGTAACAGTTTATCTCATTCTTTAGTCTAGAAATCACTACGACAAATTTGGGATTCTTATTCTAACTCCACTCATTTACAGATTAGTAATGATGCGAGCATCACCCCCACTGGCATAGTTGGTTGGTACTCGGATGGTAGATTGCCCAAGAGAACATTGTACAATTTTCTTGGGAAAAAAATTCCTCCGATGTTTTTTAGTCACCGTGATTTATCTCCCCTCCCCGTGAAGAGACGGGATGAGTGCATCACCTTTTGCCCCAAGTAAAGATGCAAGCATCTGATTTACTCCTCTCTTCATTCCCATTTTTGCCACTGGTATTCTGGAAATGCATTGGAGTGCAGTCAAATGGACCACTCTTTTGATACCCCTTCCTCGAGTCTATTCTTCTCGCTTCATTCTTTTCCTTGTCGTGGGTCTGAATTGATCCGTTCACCGCTCGGGTTAACCGAACCAGATGTGCAACAATGTGGCATCAACTGCTAGAGAAGGATGACAAAAATAGTCTTTGTTGTTTCTGATCATGTACAAATTTTATGTACCAATTATATTATTAATATTCTTATTTTTTGATTTAGTTCAAATGAATTGAATAAAAAAGATGTCTTGTTCTGCCTATTTTTTTAAACAGTAAAAATATATAAAACCCCAAAATTGTAGATATGAGTCTAAACTTTAAGAAACATCCTTTATATAAGACAATCATCTCTGAAACGAAATTAGTTGCCATTAAATAGTGTGCTTTTGTCAGCCTACCTTTGTCTCAGAATTATCTCCGGAAAATTCTAAACAAACTTTCTACTATATAGATGGCTAGTTGGATGCCTAGCCACTCCCGAATCTTGTTCCAAAGTTATCTCGGGAAAGACTAATGAAAGAAAATATGATCATTTGACTTGATAGCTTACTGCTATTGGGAGCCCTACTTGTGAGGCTCAAATGTCAATCTGTCTGTAGTCTGCAATCACCGGTGAGCAAGCATCCAACAACAAAATCAGTGCTTCGGCAGTAGACCGACTTTCTATACAATTGGCGTCAAGAGACAGTCAGTGTCCAGGGTTGAAAAAGCTAGTAGGCATTAGCTATGTCATTCTTCTTTGCTGTAAACCATTCTATAAGTTTCATGTTGGCTTCCTCATAGTTTCCTTCTCACTACACAATTTGGCCATGAATGTACACCAAGTTCTTGAAACAAAGGGAGACCAACTCTTTCCATTGCCACTGCCAAAAATATGCACCCGTTAGGTAATGGTCACATACCCAATGAACCCAAAGCGAATCTCTATAGGTTTGGATGTTCCATAATGTCTGATATAATAAAGTGTTGTTTCTGTAAATACTCTGGATTAGTTTTGATATGATCAACTAAATTAAGTTAGGTCCTGTGTATTGTTGATCCTTGTGTCTAAGTCTGCAGGAGCTTAGGAGTACAAGAAGTTGAGAAGAATAACATGGGAAAAGGAGCCGACGGGTTCGGTACATCCAAGGGACATAGTGTAAGTACCCCTGGTAGTTATGATCTGATCAACCAAGTCAAGTTAGGTTCTGATTGTGTTTGATCCCAATGTCTAAGTGTGCAGGATCTTAAGAGCACAGGAAATCGAGCAACAAACACAATAGATGAGAAAGATAGCATTGAGAAGGGAGTCGACGAGCTCGATGCATCCGAGGGATGCGACTGTGAAAGAGCATATTGGTGGACGAGGAGGGCGTACACGACGTCCGATGGACGAGAAGCTAGGGAGAAAACTCGTTTGAAGCGAAAAATCAAAGTCGGGTTCGGGTGAGCCTAATTTTAGTTGGTCAAAAATCTCCCATGCGGACGAAAGGTGGAAAGTCAAAATGGGAGTTGACTTTAACCAAAAGGTCAACTGAGTGCCTTCAGAGGCGTCTTAGTTCATCAATCTGATCATCACGCAAAATCGGAACTAAGGCACCTTAGATTGAACCTGAGGCGTCTCAAATCAGAACTAAGGCGCCTCAGGTTGTAACTAAGGTGCATCAGATTGAATTCTATCAACAGTTACCGTTGGCAGTATGGATAAAACCTTATCCATCTGAGGCGCCTCAGATCACAACTGAGGCACCTAATGTCCACGTCAGCACAATGACAACTTCAATTTTTGGGCTATAAATAACCTCTTAGACCTAGGAAGTGTTGGTGCAATCAACCCAAGTGTGATCGGGTAGATCATGAGTTTTGATGTGTGTGTCAATATCTTTAAGTTAGGTTTTTATTGTGATTTGATATGTGTGCTTGAGTCGTGCAGGACTTGATGAATCACACATGGAGTAATGGAGTGAAGCATCCGAGGGACGAGAGCCAAGGAAGAGGACTTCAAGGGCGAGCCAAGGAAGTAGACTTCAAAGGCATACGCGAAGGATGACATGGAGGTAAGCCGCGGGCTTGTGTGCGCATCCGAGGGACGAGAGCCGAGGGAAGAGAATTTCAAGGGGCAAGCCAAGGAAGTGGACTTCAAGGCATACGCGAAGGGTGAACTCCGGTGAGGTTAAGAGTGCATTTGTAAGTAGAGCAGTCGACTGACAAGGGGGCCAGTCGACTGATACAACTGAGGACGCACTGTAGCAGTCGACTGGTATGGGCACCAGTCAACTCATCTTTCTGTGAGTTTCGAATAACCTAGAGCAGTCGACTGGTCAAGGGACCAGTCGACTGGTCAAGGGACCAGTCGGCTGGTCAAGGGACTAGTCGACTGGTGTGTTCGAAAAAGAGTCGTTGGCTGAAGGATCAGTCGACTGGCCCTGGGGGCAGTTGACTGATCGCAGGCTGGGTTGTTTGTTTAACAACCCTCTCCACTATTTAAGTGGGAGTTTGAGACTTGGAGAAGGTTAGCTCTTTATTGTAATATCTTCTCTCTAGTGTTCAAGTGCTCAAGCTCCTAGTGCTTATCTTCCTCCTCAAACCCTAGCTCAATCTTGTAAGGAGGAAGAAGGATTGTGAGAGGTTGTTCTCCACGGAGAAGGAGAAAGACTTAGCCGGAGATTGCTGGGGCGTGATCCACCGAAGGATCAAGGGATCATCCACCTCAAGGACACGCCGTGGAGTAAGCAAGAAATCTCCGAACCACGTAAACCAGTAACGTGTTAGCATTGTTGTTTTAATTGTTAAGCTTCCGTTTGTGCTAACCTTGTAGGGAGAATTGCGAATTGGGGTTACCGAGCTATTCACCCCCTCTAGCCGTGCCATCGATCCCAACAAGTGGTATTAGAGCGCAAGGACGCTTTCAACGGACTAACCGCCGAGAAGAGTAAAATCATCGAAAATGGTTGGCTTATACATCCAACTGCCAATGTTTGAGGGGCAATTTTCATGGTGGAAGAAAAGGATGGAGGTATTTTTCAATACCGATTTCGATATAATACTAATCATGAAAAATGGGTTTGAAGTGCCTAGGGATCAAGACAACAAATTGCTTGAGAAAATAAGATGGAGCAAGAAGCAAAGGGATGACTACTTGGCAAATTCTAAGGCCTTGCACCATCTACTAAGTGTGCTCCCTCAACAAGAAGTCGTAAGAATTGGGAGCTACTCAAATGCCAAAGATTTGTGGGATAAGCTAATAGAGCTTCATGAGAGCACTTCGGAGGCAAAAATGGCAAAGAGATATCATCTCCGATCTCAACTCAATAACATCAAGCTTGACAAAGGGGAGAAGGTATCTAATTTGCATGCTAGATTTAAGGAAATAATTAATGGACTAACAAGTGTAGGAGAACAATTATCCAACCGAGATATTTTGATGAAAGCCATCAATGTGTTCCCAAGAACATCAAATTGGAGCTCAATGGTAGACTCATACTACATTTCCAATGATCTAGAGAAAACATCTCTAGAAGAATTCTTCTCAACCATAGAGTTTCATGAAACTCGAGTTGGAGGAACAATTAAAGAGGTATACAAGCCAAAAAGTATAGCCCTTATGGCAAACAAGGGAAATGGTAAAAAGAAGAAGGCTTCCTCATCCGATTCGGAGGAATCAAGTGCATCAATGGATAGTGATGCGGAAGCCTACATGGTAAGGAAAATGAGAAAAACATTTAAACATTTTTCTACTAACAAGTCTCATGATAAGAAAGGATCAAGAAGCAAAAGTAGAACAAGGAAGATCATTTGCTACAATTGCCAAGAAGAAGGACACATGAGAGATGTGTGCCCCCTCTTGAAAAAGAAGGAAAGAAGAAAGAAGAGAAGAAGAAATCAAAGGAGAAGGGGAAGAAAGTGCAAAACTTGAAGGCCACATGGGATGATTCATCCTCATCGGAGGAGGAGGAACATCACATATCCCATTTTGTACTAATGGGAATTGAAGACATTGCCTCCACGTCATCCGAATTTGAAGAAGAGAAGAGCTCAAGTGGAGATGAAGGGAGCTCAAGTGAACGGGGAGGCTCAACTTCGGAATCGGACGTCTCGGTAAGTGAAGTATACAATTTACCCACTTCTACTCTTGTAAAAATAATTTCTAGCACTAATGATGATTTGGCTAAAGCTAGAAAGAAGATTAAGGATTTGAAAAATGAAATTAGCATGATAAAGGAAAAATTAGAATCCATGGAAATTAAGGATGGTATGCATGTTTCTTCTTCCATTTCAAATGACTCATGTTTAGAAAAAGAAAATAAGGATTTAAGGGAAAAGGTAGATAGTCTTACCAAAGCCCTTAGGAAATTTGAAATTTGCTCAAAGACACTAGATATAATCATTGAGAACTAAAGGGCAAGCTTTAAGAAAGAAGGATTAAGTTTTGGGAAGTCTAGCAATGGAAAAACCAACCATTGTCTACTTGCTAGAGGATAAGCAAAAACCAAAACCCTAAGTAAGAAATGGATCGCCAAGGAGTACTTGATCAACCCAATTAGGAAATATTTCTATTGGGTACCAAAATCAATCTTTAAGGATTAGATGATTTGGGTTGAGTCAACCATGTTGTTAAAATTTTAAAATTTGGTTGACTTGAAACATTAAGGGGGAGTTTGTAGCTCATAGTAGAAATTCATGATAAAATGGGCTAAATAAGGCTTACCATTAACACATCTCATATTACTTTGCTTTATGATTGTATTCATGCATATGAGATGTTAGGATGATACAAATAACTCACTTATGTTTGTGGCATTTTGATGAATTATTGGATGTATCACATTATTGAAAATAGACCAACTATGGGGAAAACAAATGTTTAATTAATGGACATATTGCCCATAGATCATAGTTGGACATTTTAAATGATTTGAAAGCATTTTTGTGTTTTATTTGCTATGATATAAGTTTGCAAAACACATGGTTTCAAAACTAGAATGCAAGGTTGATATAAAATGGAGTATTTTTCAAATAATTTGAGTTTTGGTCAAAAAGTCAAACATGGTTAGATTTTTCATGAAAATGTATTTTTCTCTGTTAGAATACATCATAAGAAATATGTTTGCAAAGTTTCATGATTTTTCGAATTTTCTAGAATTATTCATGCATTTTGGAATTCGGCTCAAAGGCTGAAATTTTCAGACTGATCTGTATCAGTCGACTGGCCCAGGGGGCAGTCGACTGAAGTTTTTGTAAATTGGCTATTCGAAGCCGCCAGTCGACTGATAACTGAATCAGTCGACTGGCACAGGTAGTTTCTGATTTCTGGGCTTTTTCAGAATATGAAACTTGTCCCAAATTGATACCAATAGGTAATATTGCTTGGAGCAATCTTTTTGATGATATCAAAGGGGGGAAATTGAAAGGTTTAAGTTAAATTTTAACTTAACTCTTTATGTTTGTGGGAAAAATTGAAAATCTTGTGATAAGACATAGGTTAAGGGGGAGGATGCATGTTTATGCTTCTTTGATTGCTATGCTTTTAATTTCAATTGTTATCTCTGTACCTAACTTAAAGATATTGCCACACATCAAAAAGGAGGACATTGTTGGTGTACTCGACCCAAGTGTGATTGGGTAGATCATGAGTTTTGATGTGTGTGTCAATATATTTAAGTTAGGTTTTTATTGTGATTTGATATGTGTGCTTGAGTCGTGCAGGACTTGATGAATCACACATGGAGTAACGGAGTGAAGCATCCGAGGGAGGAGAGTCAAGGAAGAGGACTTCAAGGGCGAGCCAAGAAAGTAGACTTCAAAGGCATACGCGAAGGATGACATGGAGGCAAGCCGTGAGTTTGTGTGCGCATCCGAGGGACGAGAGCCGAAGGAAGAGAACTTCAAGAGGCAAGCCAAGGAAGTGGACTTTAAGGCTTACGCGAAGGGTGAACTCCGGTGAGGTTAATAGTGCATTTGTAAGTAGAGCAGTCGACTGGCAAGGGGACCAGTTGATTGATACTACTGAGGGCGCACTATATAGTCGACTGGTATGGGCACCAGTCGACTCATCTTTCTATGAGTTTTGAATAACCTGGAGTAGTCGACTGGTCCAGGGACCAGTTGACTGGTGTGTTCGAAAAATACTCGTTGGCTAGCCGTTGGCTGAAGGATCAGTCGACTGGCCCTGGGGGCAGTCGACTGATCGCGGGTTGGGTTGTTTGTTTAACAACCCTCTCCACTATTTAAGTGGGAGCTTGAGGCTTGGAGAAAGTTAGCTCTTTATTGTAAGATCTTCTCTCTAGTGTTTAAGTGCTCAAGCTCCTAGTGCTCATCTTCCTCCTCAAACCCTAGCTCAATTTTGTAAGGAGGAAGAAGGATTGTGAGAGGTTGTTCTCCGCCGAGAAGGAGAAAGACTTAGCCGGAGATTGCCAGGGCGTGATCTACCGAAGGATCAAGGGATCGTCTACCTTAAAGACACACCGTGGAGTAGGAGCAAGAAATCTCCGAACCACGTAAACTAGTAACGTGTTAGCATTGTTGTTTTAATTGTTAAGTTTCCGTTTGTGTTAACATTGTAGGGAGAATTGCGAATTGGGGTTACTGAGCTATTCATCCTCCTCTAGCCGTGCCATCGATCCCAACAGGAAGAAGATATAACAACTTGTATTTGTGTATATTTTAACTACTTAGATTAATCTATTCATCTTTGCAAAAAATTAGCAAAAGATATACTTTTTATTTACATGTCTATTCACCCCCTTTAGCTGGCCTGCACGGGACCCACAAGTGGTATCATAGCCTAACCGTTTCAGGAAGACTAACCGTCACCTAAAGTAAGAAGGCAATGGCCGGAACTAGCATTCATCGTCAAAGTTTGAGGGGGTGTTTGCAACGTGGAAGCGAAAAATGGAGGTATTCTTTAGAACCGATTTTGAAATTTTATTAATAATAAAATAGATAAGAACGACGAGATAAAAGAAGCACATATCTGGAGTAAGAAATTACAGTCAGACTCTGTTGCTAATGCCAAGGCAGAATTCCACCTGCTGACAATATTACCTTCACAAGAAGTCAACCGCATCTCCAACTATCACTCGGCAAAAAAACTCTAGGAGAAGTTCTTAGAACTTCACGAAGGCATATCGGAGGTGAAACTAGCATGACGAGATCTGCTACGGAACTAGCTAACCAACTTTTGGATGAAAGAAGGAGAGACGGTGGCTCAACTATATGCGAAAATCAAGGAGCTAATCATCGGACTTGTAAATTTCGAAGAATCAGTAACTAACCGAATGGGCATCGATAGTCGACTCCTATTTTATCTTCAAAGATCTCGAGGTATATAGACTCTAGAATGCTTATTTTCGACTTTCGAGCTTTACGAATCTCCATGTGCAGGAAGAAAAAGTAAGACGGACAATATTGCCCTAAATACGAGGAGGATCGAACCAGATTCGAAGTCTTCAACTGACGAAGAGGAAACAACATGTGTAGTAAAGAAATTAAATAAAATATTTAAATCTAATAAGTTTTCTGAGCTGCTGGGCAACAAATGCTTTCCAAAAAAGAGGCAAGTCAGATGCCACCACTATAACGAAAAAGATCACATCAAGGATCACTGCCCAAAATTAAAGAACAAAAAGGAGAAAGAAAACAAGTCCAAGCACAAGAACATGAAAATGACTTGGGATGATTTATCATCTGAATCCGAGATCGAAACCTTGCCCGGACTTGCACTTATGATATCTCATTAAGAAGAGGACGACGAAACAACCACCTCCGAAATGAGAATCGATGAAGTGGGAGATTCGATAGAAGAAAACAGCGATTAAGGAGGAGCACGATATGGTAAGTGAGGTATGCAAATTTTCTCCCGATAAATTGCATTCAGGTATCATATCCTTGCTTAATTCTTTACGCAAATTCAGGATGAAAAAGGTTGAATTGAAAAAGAAATTAGCTCTTTCATGTCCTTTATAACTATATATGATCATGTAAATCATGAAATTGAAAAATTAAAAGATTATATAGAAAAATTAGAAAACGATCTTACATGCTTAAATACTTTTTCTCATAAAAAGAATATTAGATATACTGGAGGATTAAATTAATATTTAAAAATTCACAAAGGCCAAATTGTAAAAGTGCCTAAAAATCATATTTTATCTAAATTTTTGATAAATCAAGTAGGTAGAAACTTATATTGGATTCTAAAATCTAGCTTATCCTAATAAAATTCTTTTCATGCTATAATTTAGATTTTTTTTCATAATTGAATAAATTATTTATAGAATTTTAATTAATTAAAAAATCTTTCGAAAGTATATTTGATTATATTTAATTGTCTAACATTTTTCTATGATAGATAATCATGTTATCTGCTTACAATTTTTTTTCAGAATTATTTGACTGTCTTGCAAAGTTTTAAGAATCTTTGTTTGAAAATAAAATTTTTAAATATAAAAATCCTTAGAAAATTATTTTTTGAGAAATCTGATATTTTAGAAAGAATAAGTTATATTTTGACCATTAAGAAAAAGTTTCACTTTTTTGGGTAAAATTCTAACTCTAAAAACTTATTTTTTAAAATTTCTAAGTTCTGTGATGAAAATTATTTTTTCAATACTTAGAAAATTTATTTTATTCTAAAAATTTTTACAGAATTAAGTTTGCAGATTTTCCACTTCGAATAAAATTTCGAGGATTAGTAGATTCATTCCTATAAACTTCTCATCAAAAATCGTATTTTTAAAATACTTAGAAAATTCTTTCTGGTAATTTTAATTTTTCAGGATCTCTATGCTACATTTTGAACATTATAAAACATTATTAGAACTTTTTCAAATTGAAATCTATTTTTCAAAGAAACACTATTTTCTAAAATATTTTTGTTTACCCCTTATAAAGTTTTTTTCTCATGTTTTTTTATCCCCTTTTATTCTAAGTTTTTTTCTCATGTTTTTTCATCCCCTTTTTTGATGTGATCAAAGGGGGAGAATAGTGAGGATTAAGTTAAGGGGAGGTCAACTTAATTTTTAATTGTATTATTTTGTGTACTTAATTGCATATTTTATTTTACTGCTTAAACAAAGTTTTGTGTTTTTCTTGTTGTATTTACCTTAACTTAACTTGGGTTGATGCATATCAAAAAAAGAAAAATTATAAATACCCTGGGTAGTTTTGATATGATCAACTAAGTCAAGTTAGGTCCTGGTTGTATGTGATCCCTATGTTTAAGTATGTAGGAGCTTTCGAGCATAGGAAGTCAAACTGCAGATGTACTAGACGAGAAGGATGACATGGGAAGGGAACCGTTGGGCTCGGTGCATCCGAGGGATGGAAAGATTATGGAAGAGTACACTGGTAGACGAAAAGGACGTACGCGACGTTCGAGGGACAAGAAGCCGAGGAAGAAGCCCGTTCAAGGCGGAATGCCAGAGTTAGGTTCGGGTGAGCCTAACTCTGGTTGGCCGAAAATCACTCATTTGGATGAAAGACAAAAAAGTCAATGCGGGAGTTGACTTTGACAAAAAGGTCAACTGAGATGCCTTCGGAGGCACCTTAGTTCATCAATCTAATCACTGCGCAAAAGCGGACTTAGGCATCAGATTGGACCCAAGGCGCCTCAGATAAGAACTGAGGCACCTTAGGTCGTAACTGAGGTGCCTCAGATTGAATTTTATCAACAGTTATCGTTGCCAGTGTGGATAAAACGTTATCCATCTGAGGCGTCTCAGGTCCACGTTAGCACAACGATAACTTCAATTTTTGAGCTATAAATAATCCCCTAGACCTAGGAAGAAGATATAACAACTTGTATTTAATTTTCTAGTCATTCTATGAGTTTTCGAAGATTGTAAGAGGCTTCTCTGCTTACAATGAAGGAGATTTTTAGTGCACTTTTCATTGCCGTGAATTAGCAACGATCCTGGTTGCAACCAAGTAACTTCGAGCCTCTTTTTTTATAGTGTAGGGATCTTCCGGCGACATAAACAAAAAAACACAGCGGAAACAAGATCCTTCGAGCGATCCATGCGAAAAAAAACTCGTACAAAGTCAATCTACAACTACTTATCTTATAGATATACCTTTGATGCGTGCTCTTTCGTTTATCCCGCTCGTCCAAGGTAAGCCATGTTGGGGCAATCAGCCCAAGATGATCTGAAGGATCATGGGTTTTGATGTGTGTGTCAATATGATTAAGTTAGGGTTTGTTGTTGGACTAATATGTGTATGTGAGTGTGCAGGTTAGCAGATACACATAGAGTTGGTTGGATGTCTTCAGGTGAAGGGTGGCATGGAGGCAAGCTGGAGGCTTATGTGCGCATTCGAGGGACCATGTGCAGAGACGATGAACCGAGGGACGCGGACTTCGAGACATGAGTGAAGGGTGGCATGGAGGCAAGCCGAGGGCTTGCGTGCGTATCCGAGGGACGGGAGCCGAAGACGAAGAGGGAGTGAAGGCAACAGATCGAGACTGCTGATTGAAGAGTCGACCAGGTCGTGAGGGTCCGAGTGTGAGTGTTTGTACTCAGGAACTAAGCCGGGAGGGTTTGATTGCGGAGAGAAATGTACTCGGAAAGGAAACCCTAGGCTTAGAAGGGGACCAGTCGACTGCCCCAGGGGCAGTCGACTGGGATGGCCAGAATTCGAAAGTCAGTATGTGAGAATTTGAATTCAGGGTAGGCCAGTCGACTGCCCCAGGGGCAGTCGACTGGCCAACGGTCATATTCAGCTCGAGCTCTATTTAAAGGAGATAGAGCTCGGTTCAAGCTGTTTACCCTTGGCAAAACTTGCTTGGATAGAGTGAGTTAGTAGCCTATTGTGCTTAGATAGTGTCCAGAGATTATGGAGAGGTTTCTCCACCCACAAGGAGCTACGAGATCTAGCCAAAGATGCTCCGGGGAATCATCCACCGACGGATTATGGATCGTCCACCTTACGCACAGCCGTGGAGTAGGAGCATCATCTCCGAACCACGTACATCGGTGTGTTTCTTCCTTGTTTTAGTTTAGTTTTATTTTGTATATTCCGCTTGCACACTAACGGTTGTAGGAAGAAAATCAAAGAAACGCTATTCAACCCCCCCTCTAGCTTGTCAGCCACGATCTAACACACCGGATCTCTTGCACGTTCAAGCGTCTGTGCCTCTATGCATATCTACATGAACACAATCTCTCAACTTCGGAGAAGAACTACATTAGTTGTGCTAACAACTTGAGGTAGTTCGCAGAGACACCAATAACTCCAAGTAGGATTTTGGCCAAAGAGGGAGAAGAGGAAGAAGAGAGGAAGGAAAAGACTTAGCTTCCTCCAAAATGACAAGAAAACTCTTTTATACTCATTCCATGAATATGAAGAGTTTTTGTCTCTTTAGCTTCCCTTCATTAAAGTCAATAAAGAGCACATCTTCTCATGTGACTCTTCAACTTCCCTCCATTCAATGAAGAGAATCTTTTCATCCTCCTCTATTATTAATTTATTAAACATTTTAATTAATTAATATCTCATTCAAATGTGGTTGAGTCTAATCTAAATGAGTCTAACTCAAATTTGACCTTAATCCCATAATCCAATTGGATTCACTTGAGTCTAACTCAATCAATCCAATTCAGATTAAATCTTAGTCAAACTAAGATCAATTAATCTCCGAAGCATCGTGTCCTTGGTGTGTGACCCAATAGGTTCTTGTAACGTTGGCAATGTGTCTAAACCGCTTTAGACACATAAGCAATCGACATCTAGCAATGCATCATTGCTACCCAAGTAACAAGAAAGTCGAGATCCGACTTAGCCTCCGTGACTATGACAATATATGACCTTGTCCTTCTATCCTCGATATCTAGATTGACCAATAAGGCATAGATTGTGTCATCCTCGATTAATCTTTGTGTTTCTTGATATCCAAGTAGACTCACTAAAACAAATGAGCTCAATATCTCATATTGACTTATTCGAGCATGATCATGCGACTCATTCGAGCATAGTCATGCGTTTTAGCAGTCCTACTAGATCAAGGGGCCCACAGATATCACTCCCGTCATGTGGGAGGGATAGATCCCATCTACATCACTCACATCCCTCCACATAATTCATTATATACCCAGTGATCGCCTTTATAGTCCACCCTATTACGGGTGACGTTTGACGATACCAAAGTACATAACTCCTCATGTAGGAAACCGTAGTGATTTCAGGTCTAAGGATTGTTCATACTAATAGTCACATGAGAAAGTTTATGACACTCATATGACAATCTATGAAACTTTCTCATGGCGGGTCAATTCAGTACACATTCTCTAATGTATACTCATATGTCAACTTGATATCACATATCCATGACTTGTGAGCTCAAGTTATCAATTGACCTACATGCTAGTCTCCATGCATTAATATTGTCCTTGAATATTAATGCTTGACTAGAAATGGTTTAGTGTAGTGTTCTTTACATTATCTCACTATCGATTCAACCAATCGATATGATGTAAATAAAAACCTATTACCCAAGGACATTATTATACTTAGTTATTTGGCACAAGTATAAAGTAAGTATAATAACCAAACATATCTTTATTAATGATAGAATATGATACAAAAAAGTCTCTAGTCAATTATCACATAATTGGCTCTAGGGCTCCTACTAACATATAGTTGATATTATTTATGTTTATTTTAATTGTTTAGACTAATCAATTGATCTTTGCAAAGAGTTAGCAAAAGAAATAATTTTTATATACAGGGTTATTCACCCCCCTAGCCGGCCTACACGGGACCCACACATAGAGGCTGCGGAAGAGTACACCGATGGACGAGTAGGGCGTGCACGACGTTCGAGGGGCGAGAAGTCAGGGAGGAAGCTCGTTCGAGATGAAGACCAAAATCGGGTTCAGATGAGTCTAATCTGCTTGGTCGAAAATTACCCAAGCAAACTAAGGTGGAGAGAAGTCAACATGAATGTTGACTTTTACCAGATGGTGAACTGAGTCACCTCGGTTAACTTGGGAAGTGTCTCAGTTGAAAACAATCAGTTCTGCTCAAAAATAGAACTGAGGTGTCTCAGTTCCGAATTGAGGCGCCTCAGATCAAGAGTTATCGCTGAATGATCGTTGGTGCCATGAATAAACTCTTATCAATCTGAGGTGCCTCATATGATAACTGAGGCGCCTTATGTCCACGTCAGCACAACGTTCACCTTCTATTTTGGGCTGTAAATAGCCCCATAGAGCTAGGAAGATGAGACAACAACTTGTATTGAATTTCCTACTCTTTCTCTGCGCTTTCCGAGTTTGTAAGAGGCTTCTCCGCCTACACTAAAGTAGACTTTTAGTGGAGCTTTTTAACGCCTTGGATTAACAACCACCCTGATTACAACCAAGTAAACAGTGACCTCTTCTTTTATAGTTGTTTAGGTTTGAATTATTTATTTTAATTGCTTAACTAACATGTCCATCTTTGTTTAGAGAATAGCAAAATATCAGTTTTTATTTTTAGGGTTGTTAACCCTCCTCCAGCTGACCTGCATGGGACCTACAATTAGTATCAGAGCCCAACCGCTTCAGGAGGACTAACCGCCTCCTAAAGCAACAAGACAATGGTCGGATCGACAATCCACCCACCAAAGTTTGATGAGGGAGTTCACGATATGGAATCACCGAATGGAGGTCTTTTTCTAAACTGACTTTGATTTATTATTAATAATGAAAAATAGTTTTTTAACCCCAGAAAATAAAGAACACCTCTAGACGAAGAAGGAACAAGCCGACTTCGTAGCTAATGGAAAAATAGAGTTCTATCTGCCAACCGTGTTACTAGCTCAGGAAGTCAACTGGATCGACAATTACACATCGGCAAAAGAACTTTAAGAGATGTTCTTGGAGCTTCACGAAGGTACATTGGAGGCTAAGTTAGCATGACAGGATATCCTTCGAAACCAGTTGACAAACTTTCGGATGAAAGGAAAAACGATGGCCCAACTTCACGTGAAGATCAAAGAGTTGATCACCAGGCTTACCAACCTCAGCAAATCGGTAATGAATTGAGACTCAGTTCGGTATGCACTTAACGTTTTCCCTAGAACCCAAGAATGGACATCGATAGTAGATACCTACTACATATCTAAAGACTTCAAGGTAAATATTTTAGAAGATTTATTTTCTATTTTAGAACTTCATGAGTCTCGATGTGCAAGAAGAACTAAAAGAATAGGCAATATTACCCTAAATTCAAGGAAGATCGAACCAGAAGCAAAATCTTCACCCCGTGAAGAGGAAACAATCTACATAGTAAGAAAGCTAAATAAATATTTTAAATCTAATATATTTAAGATGTAGGGCAAGAAACGTTATCCGGTAAGGAAAAAAAAGTCAAATGCTACAATTGTGGTGAAAAAGGACATATAAAAGAAAACTGCCCAAAGTTGAAGAAAAAAGAGTCAAAGAAGGACAATCACAAGAACCCGAAAGCCACCTAGAATGACACATCATTATCTGAGTCCAAACTCGCGGAGTATCCTGGACTGAGGTGCCTCTGAACTAAGACGCTTTAGATCAAGAGTTATCGATAAGTGACCATTGGTGTCGTAGATAAAGTCTTATCCATCTGAGGCGCCTTAGATCACAACTGAGGCGTCTCAGGTCCACGTCAGCATAACGATCACCTTTTATTTTGGGCTATAAATAGTCCTCTAGAGTTAGAAAGATGAGACAATAACTTGTAATGAATTTCCTACTTTTTCTCTGCGCTTTTCAAATTTGTAAAAGGCTTCTCCACCTACACCAAAAGAGACTTTTAGTGGAGCTTTTCAACGTCTTAGATTAGCAACCGCCTTGGTTGCAACCAAGTAAATAGTGGTCTCTTCTTTTATAATTGTTTATGTTTGAATTATTTATTTTAATTGCTTAACTAATCTGTCTATCTTTGCTTAGAGAATAGCAAAATATCAATTTTAATTTTCAGGGTTGTTGACCTCTCCTCTAGCTGGCCTGCACGGGACCTAAGTTTCATGAATGCAAGTTCCAAATGTAATAGTCTCCTTCGTCTTTGGATAAACAAATAGTCACCCATGAGATCGACGGATACTTGGTGGACCAAATAAAAGATCGGCAAATTCCATAGAACTTGTCAATCACCCCACTTGGAATGAGGAGAATAGATAACTAATAGCATTCAATACCTTGTAGCACCGATTGAACTAGCTCCAAGCGTCCCGCACAAGATAATCTTCTTAGTCACTGCATCAAGAAGGGATCCATAATTTGCAATCCGAAGCTTCACCGCAGTTAAAGGAACACTAAAGTACTTAAAGGGGAAGACACCATCTTGAAAACCCGTAATTTGTAGAAGCTCACATTTTGTTTGTTCATCAACACACGCCATGTACATATTGGACTTCAAAAGGGGCTCAAACCCCCGCTTTGTCTCCAAACTCCTTTAAACAATCGGCGATTATAGAGACGGTGGATGCATCCACTCTTGCAAAATATCAAAAGATCATCAGCATATGCTAAATGGACGACTTGGGTTGCTTCACACATAGGATGGAAGTGAAAATCCCCTTGCTCTGATGCTACCTTCAATTGCTGTGAGAATACCTCATGACAAACCCCGAATAATAAAGGAGAGAGTGGGTCTCCTAGCCGCAAGCCATGCCGCTCACTAAAGAAGCCATATAAGCTGCTATTAAGGCTAATAGAGTATGAAAATGTGGTGACTCATTCGTGAATCCAATCACGGAATTGTTGGGGGAAAATCATAACGAACAAGAGCCGTCATCAGAAAACCTCAATCCACAGTATCAAAAGCCTTCCTCAAGTCCACCTTGATTATGCATTGAGGAGAGATCCACTTGCGTGCATATTTCCGAAGTAACTCTTGAGCTAGATGAATATTCTAACCTATGGAACGGTCTTGGACTAAAGCAGCTTGTGTCGGATCCATTAAATAATTCATGACTCTCGCTAGGTGTCCTACTAGTGCTTTGGCGATCACTTTATAGAAAACCGTGTAACATGATATTAACTAATAATCACTAACACCGGATGCATGATTGGATTTTGGAACCAAAGCTATCAGTGTACTATTCCATTGTTTGAGTAGTTACCCATGTAGATAAAGTTCCTATACTGTATCTATGACTTCGACACTAATTATGTCTCAAGCAGAGCTGTAGAGCTTGACATTGTATCCATCCGGACCTGGGGCTTTGTCCCTCCCAATACTAAAGTCCGCAACTCGTATCTTTTCAGAGGTGACCACCTGAACTAGTGTGACCCTTTGCGTACTAGACAATCTGCGACCTACAACCTCTTGCTATGCAAAGGTAAAATCTGCTCATTTCTGCCCAATAGCTCCCAAAAATGTCCCACCTCCCCAAGGCTGATGGCCTACTCCCTGGATTGTTTGGTGATGGTGACAATAACATTCCACTTGTTATTAGGCTTCACCAAATTGTGGAAGAACTCAGTGCATCTATCACTATTCTTGAGATAATTGCTCTTCGCCCTTTGTTGATAGAAATTTTTCTCCACCTCCACAAGCATGGTGACACGTCGTCTAAGTAATCCATAATCTGATGGGGATCCCCCCCCCCCCCCCCCCCGCGCGCACGCGCGCTGACAACACAGTATATTATGTCATCTCTAAAGCTTGTCTGACCCTCAAAGCTTGCTCCATAATACGATGGAAGTGGAACTTATCAAGGTGACACAGCTGACCCTCGAGTTTTGTGAGCTTGGCCTTGAGCATGGATTGAGCAGTGTCATATACGAGCTCTCCCCATGAGTTGGCTACCATGTCTTAGAAATCTCCATACAAAGTCCACATGTTGTAGAATTTGAAAGGACATTGAAAGGTAAGGCTCGAGTCAAGCATAGAGACGATACCATTAGAATGGTCTGTTAGTAATATGAGAGAAGTGTCCTAAGGCAATCGCCTTATGATTGTAATCATTTACTTTAATAAATGAATATTCACTATTTGAATGTATTTGATTGAGATCTTAAACTCATTTACTGAATGTCCGCAATACAATTCACAGCATGAGAGAATTTGTGATGAATTCACAACTAGTGATTATCTCTACATGTGCAATTGTGAAGTATTGAAATTGTCCCTAGTCGATGAATTGATAAATACGAACACTATCAATTCTGTTGAGACTAGCATGGGTTATTCTCTAATCAGCTGATTCTCACTGGCTGGTGACATTGGGATGTCCGGAGATAAACATGAATGCTAGTTAAGGGAACTAGTTCATTGGAGTGACTGGCTGTAAAACTTCATATGGTAATCTACATATAGATATGTCAATGAAGTTCTTACTGCAGCTTAAGTGCGATGTTCCTTTGACTTGCGGTGTTTAAGTCATCTTGGTCATGAAGACTTATACTTTGACATCTTAAACAAGCATTTCCAAGGAGGTGTGGACCCAGGATGATTGGGTATAAGCCGAAGTGCCCGAAGATGTTTGAACAGCCTACAAAGGATTCACCACTCCTTGCGAGGAGATGTATACCCAAGGCCTATCGTCGGATTGTTACTCGAAGCCTCTGGCCAGAGCATCACATGTTCCGAGTATGAATCTCTCAGAAACATGAGAGTAATTAGAATCCGTTGGACGAGAAAGACACTACTTGGGCTAGGTGTGACGTAGTCAGCCTAGTGGGGACTGACACACATAGACCGTGTCCTGAACCAAGTGGGTATAAGATGGTGAAGGGAATGGGGCACGATTCATTATAGCTGCTGAAGGGTTTCAGAATAATTTCTGAGGTCAACCGTTGATCTTTCGATTAATTGGGGATCATGATGTACTACTAGGTGCCACTCATGATCATTCTATAATTGGTTAATTATAGACGGCCAACATAAATCGAAAGGCTATTTAGTCACACGCACTACGAGTAATCCGAGGGATTTAAAACGAGTGGAAAATTAGATTTTCCGATCAAGAGAGATAAGTCGAATCTGAATTTTTCATAGACGCATCGGAAGCTTAAAATGGCTAAGTCTTTTGAAGGTTTATTGGACGAATTAAATGAGTTTAATTCATACGGTCCTGGCTTGGATTTGGCCGGCTAAAGAGGGTCCCTACCCTCTTTGTTTGGCCGACCACATTAAAAGGGGAGAACCAAATTGTTTGGTTCAGATTATAAAATAAACCGAGCATGGTTTGTTTTATAAAATTATGGATAATATATAAATTTTTATAAACCGAAATTTGGTTTATTATTTTCATAGAAATTAAAATAAACTTTGAATAGTTTATTTTATTTTATAAAATTAATTATGAATTGATTTTTCCATGATAAGAAAAATTTATATAATAAATTTCTTGTGAAAATTTATTTCATAATAAAAAGGGAGACATGGTTGTTTTTATTATAAATTAAATTATAATAAAAACTTGGCATGATGGAATAAATCATAGAAAAATTTATATAATAAATTTCTTATGAAAATTTAATCCATAAAAAGGAGACTTGGCGATTGAGAGACTACTATATAAAGGAACCAAGGAAAGGCTTGGAAATCAATCTAAGAGATCAAGGAATAAGCCCTCTCTCTCTCCCTCCTCTAGTGTCGCCGGCCCTAGAGGCTCTCCCTTTGTTGCCGTGAGCTTCATCCACCAAGCAGCTACCGTGAGAAGAAGAAGAAGCGGGCGCGACTCCTTCCTCCCCGAAATCTTGATTCCGTTCTTCGTTTGGTGGTTAGTCTTCCCATCTCTCTATTGGTATTCTTGTCGGCACGAAACTCGTGGCTTTGCGAAGTCATCCCGAAGAAAACTCGGCGTGGACGCGAATAGAGGCGGAGCTTCCAAGGGACGCTTACGGTTGGATCTCGTCCCTTCCTTCGAGTTACGCGAGGTATTAAGTAAATTAGTTTACTTTCTGTAAAATTTTAATATATGATCATGTCTACACAATATAAGGTTGCATGCTTAGATGTGTGGTTAAATAATTTGGAAAATTATTTATGCTAAATCTTCCGCTGCACGTAATAAATTTTAAAATTACGAACCCGCATCCATGTCAACATGCACCCGGTCCCAACAGTGGTATCAGAGACGGTTAGTGTTCGACATAATCATATAATTGTTTTGCGGAAAACTTTGTCATGATCTCAATTTTGGAAAATTTTTCAATTATGGAAACTTTCCAATTATGATAAATTTTAGATTTATCAATTTCAAAATTTAAAAATCCTCATGAAATTTCGCAAACTTTTGAAATATCCTAGTTTCTGAAATTTTATGATAATTGTGAAAACTTCCCATTTTTGGAAACTTTTCAATTTTGGAAATTTCCTATTTTGGAAAATTTTCAATTTTGGAAATATGTAAGTTTTCTTTGTACCAGAAACTTACAATTATTCTGAAAACCTATTATGGAAATCTCGCAATTTTGGGCACTTTCTTTCAAGAAAGTCTAGACAAATTTATGGATCATTAATTGACAATTAAATTCGAATTGGTTTTAAATTATTAACAAAATTCTTTACTTTGGGGAGTGCCTCGGGGAGCCACCCAAATTAAAGTTAGTTGTTGTAATTTAATTTCCTATTTTGAATAAAATTGTCATGTTTAATTTGGCTACGCCTCGGGGAGCGGGCCAAATTAGATTTACAACAAATTTCTTTTTTTTTGGTATCTGAGACTCGGGGAGCCACCCAAAGAAAATAATTTGTTGTAATTAATTAGTCCATAAATAAAATATGTAATCAAATCTTGGAAATTTTGAGGTGATTCTCAAACGATAATTTTTTTATTTGATTTAAGAGGTGATGCTCTTACATATTGTTGTCTCCAAAATTAATTAGGAAAATTGTTTCCTATAGAGATTTCTGAAATAAGATTTTCATGAAAATAATATGTGGTTGAATTACGGGAATCTGTCTCTTAATTTAATAAGATTTGATTTAGAGAAATCAAAGTCTTAAACATATTATTTCCGAAATTGATTATGACAATTTAGGAAATTATTTCCCAAAACAATTCCTTGAATAAAGTATGAAATTAGAATTAGGAAATCCGGTTCCTAATTCAATTAATGAGACTTGATAAATTAAGTCACATACATACTTTATTAAGGAAATCGTTAGTACATGACATAATTATATGTCATGAATGTGCTTAGAAAGAAAAGGATGAGACCCAAAACCCCTTACAAAATATTAAAGCCAACACCTTCCATTAATATGGTTAGAACCGGAGTTTTGTTTCTCGTTTGGTTTGATGGACACATCCATGCCCGGCTTGAACCTCAACATGTTCAAACCATAGAATTAGTTTATGATTAATATAGTTGGAGTCAGAGGTCAATCCTTAGTTTTGGTTGTTGGACACATCCAAGCCTGACTAAACGGTTGAATGAGCTCCAACCATATTAAAACTATTTCTTGATTAATGGGTCAGCCTTAAGCTTGGAGCATCGATTTGTTGTGCCACAGCCAAGGTCGATGTAAAGAGAGGTGCAGTTGGGTGCTATGTATATTGTTGCATACTTGTTAATGAGTTAACAACCCAATGATTTATGCAAACATTCAATTAGTTGATAGCATAAAGTGATAGTTACATATATGTAATATGTAATCGGTATAATTACCTACCTTCATAGCTAAGAATAACTTGATGGCCACAGCCATGGTTGTTCTTATCTATGGTTGGATATTAACCTATTTGGAGATGTTCCTACGATCTCCCGAATTGATAAAAAGGGTTATTCAATTCGAAAAATAAATAGGATTTAATTAATGTATATTGATGCATTCTTCTCATCACATAACCTCAATTTGTATTTCTAGGATAATCACCTGTTCATGTCTTCTCTGAATTTGTGTTCCATTTTGGACACCAATAAGTTAACTAAGGACAAAAGGATTGAAAAGGCACCAAAAGGCACTTGCCATTACTGTGGCAAGGAGGGACACTGGCGAAGAAACTGCAAGATTTCTCTTGAGTCCTTGAAGAAGAAGGCATCCGATGCCCCATCCTCTTCAGGCATCTTCGTTATTAAATGTCACTCTATTTCCTCGTACACCTGGGTACTTGATACTGGGTGTAGCTCACATATATGTAATGACATACGGGGGCTAAGGAATAGAAGAAGACTCGTCAAGGGAGAAGTGAATTTGCGAGTTAGAAATGGAGCAAAGATTGCTGCTATTTCCATCGGAACATGTTTGCTAAAGCTCCCTACTGGACTTGTCTTAGAATTGGATAATTGTTATTTTGTTCCTTCGTTAATAAAGAACATTGTATCTATTTCATGCTTGAATGAAAAGGGTTACCATTTAACTTTTAGTAACAATTGGTGTTACATAACTTTAAATGGTGTTCTTTATGGGACCGGAACATTATGCAATGATATCTACACGTTAGATTTATCCGGTGACATTTTCAATATCGAAGTTAGCAACAAACGTGCTCGAATAGATAATCAAATAGACTTCTATACGTGGCATTGTCGTCTTGGCCATATAAGTAAGAAACGTATAACCAAATTACACCGATGTGGAATTTTGAAATCATTTGAACCCGGTTCATTTGATACATGCGAATCATGCTTAAAAGGCAAGATAACCAAATTACCCTTTTCCGGAAAAGGTAAACTAGTGGGAGAATTGCTTGGTCTAATACATACTGATGTATGTGGACCAATGTCAACTCTTGCACAAGGAGGCTATAGCTACTTCATTACCTTTATCGATGATCACTCACGATTCGGGTATGTGTTCTTGATGAAACACAAATCTGAAACTTTTGAGAAATTTAAAGAGTTCAGAAATGAAGTAGAGAAACAGCTTGGCAAAAGTATTAAGATACTTCGATCCGATCGGGGTGATGAATACTTAAGTCAAGAGTTTCAAGATTATCTTAGGGACAATGGGATATTGTCTCAATGGACTCCGCCGTATACACCACAGCATAATGGTGTATCTGAGAGGCGTAACCGAACCTTGATGGACATGGTTAGATCTATGATGAATCATGTAACTCTTCCAAAATCCTTTTGGGGCTATGCACTTAAGACAGCTGTTTACTTGCTAAACAGAGTCCCGACCAAGGTAGTCTCTTCTACTCCATATGAGACGTGGAATAGTAAGAAACCTCACTTAACTCACCTTAAGATATGGGGTTGTCCTGCTTATGTGAAGCGGACTGTATCAGACAATTTGGATGCTAAGTCTGATAAATGTCTATTTATTGGATACCCTAAGGAAACAAAGGGTTACCAATTCTATCATCCCTTGAAACAAAAGGTGATTGTTTCAAGGCATGCTGTATTTCTGGAAAAAGAATTTCTTTTACAAGAAAACAGTGGGAGTAGTATTGAACTTGAAGAAGTTCAAGAAACTCCAATAGACATTACAGAGACACCTAGTCTAGACCCACAACCAATAACTCATAATGACGAGCTATTAGTTGAACCTAAAACAACACCACTTCTTCGTAGATCTGATAGGACACGCAATATTCCAGAGAGATACGGATTTCTCGTAAGTGAATCGAACGACGTGTTACTCATTAGTGATGACGAACCTATCAGTTATGATGATGTTCTGAAAAGTTCAAAAAGGGACAAATGGCTTGAAGCCATGAAGTCGGAAATGGATTCCATGTACAAAAATCAAGTATGGGACTTGGTTAACCCACCTGAAGGGATTAAGCCCATAGGGTGCAAGTGGGTTTTCAAGAAGAAAACCGACATGGAAGGTAATTGTGTTACCTTTAAGGCTAGATTAGTGGCAAAAGGATATCGTCAGAAACAAGGGATTGATTATGACGAAACCTATTCGCCAGTAGCTATGCTTAAATCCATTCGGATGCTCTTGGCCATAGCAGCTCATTATGATTATGAGATATGGCAAATGGATGTGAAAACTATTGGTGACGAGATGGCTAGAGAGGGGGGTGAATATAGCCAACACTTTCTCTTTCAGAACTTAGCAAGTTTTCTGCACTTAGCTTATCAGTAGCACAGCGGAAGAAGCAAAGGAAAAACAAAACAGTGTAGTAAACTAAAAACAAAAATGAAAGCTAACAACCACAGCTACCAAGATCGCTAACAAGAGGGTTTACAAGGTTCGGGGATAACTTGCCCCTACTCCTTGGCGTGCCCTTAAGGTGGGCGATCCCTTGATCGTCGGCAGATCAAGCCCCGGTGATCACCGGATATAAAGCAACCTCCTTCTCGGTGGAGAAACCTCTCCACAGCGTTTCAATCAGATAAATGTTTAAGCTCAACGAAACAACAAGAAAGATCTTACTCAAACACCCAGCAAAGAGAAGAACGCAACAAGCTTCCCTGAGCTCCACCCAGTGGCGATCTCACGCAAGAACCCTTCTTCGTGTCTTCCCACTGTCGGACTCCAAGCCTCTCGTTCTCTCCTTCAAGTGCTCGAGTAATGGAATATTGCTTCTCTATAGCTTGCTCAGAATGATGGAAACTTCAAGAACACAGCATGCTTGATGTGGAGAACTCAAAGTACAAGAACTCAAGAACACAAGTTGTAAGCTTTCGAATGCTTCACTACTTCCACCAAGTTGTCTCCCGTTCCTTTTTGTTTCTCCGCCAAGCATCAAGTGACCTCATCTCCAGCAGCCTCCAGCTGCCTCACTGCCAACGCCAGCTACACTGAACCCTTACTGAACTTCCTGAGCTCCCTCAGCCAAGCTTCAGTCAGCGGCTTCAGTCCTGCAGCTCCAGCCGTTGCAACCTGAGATGAGAAATGGACAAACCTGCTCCAAGGAAAGCCTCCATTGACTTCTCCTTGAGTGTTTGAATCCTCCCCTATCACCTGCAGCTTAATCAGACTGTTAGTGCAGTATATCACACAGTAAATCAAGTATCAGAGGCAAACATCAGCGAATCGGATACGGTCAGACGCGATCAGAGCGTCTGACAGTGCAATTTGAATTAAAGTGATCGGTCACCCGACCGATCAGAGCGACTCCTGATCGGTTACCAGACCGATCAGGCTAGGTCCAGACCGATCAGGCTAGAGCCTGATCGGTCCCCAACGCTCAATCAGAAATCGCGATTTCTTTGTGACTTCTCCTGGATCGATCACCGGACCGATCCTAGGTTGTGGATCGATCACCCGAACGATCCACCCCTTTCTTGGGCGATTTCTGAGCTTCGCAGTCCAGACCTCCTGATCGGTCATCAGACCGATCAGGCAGCCTCCTGATCGGTCACCAGACCGATCAGATTATGACCAGACCGATCAGGCTAGAGCCTGATCGATCATAGTGAGGAACCTGCGATCCGGAACGATCTACACAGTGACCCTGAACGATCTGCACAGTGACCCTGATCAGGTTCAGATCAGCAAGAGAACTCAACGTCAATTGTTCGCTCCCTGATCGGTCACCCGACCGATCAGGAGCCAAGCAGTAGGTGAAACACACACTCCCTGATCGGTCACCGGATCGATCAAGAGCAGTACAGTAGGTTCCCAACCTCACTGTATGCTCCCTGATCGGTCACCAGACCGATCAGTCGTTGTTGGATCGGTCACCAGACCGATCCACAACAGGGCAGCGTGCCAGCTTCCCTGACCGATCACCAGACCGATCCAGGGACGTAAGCTTAGCCCTCCAAGCTAAGTTCTCTTTCACCTTAGCCCTCCAAGCCAAGGATTTTTCACCTAACCCTCCAAGTTGGGAATTTACACCTAACCCTCCAAGTTAGGACTTTTCACCTAGCCCTCCAAGCTAGGACTTTTCACCTAGCCCTCCAAGCTAGGACTTTTCACCCAACTCTTCCGGATTAGGACTTTCCAAACCTAGCCCTCCAAGCTAGGACCTGACCCTCCAAGCCAGGACTTTTTAACCTAATTCTCCAGGATGAGAATTTGCACCTAACCCTCCAAGTTAGGACTTTTCACCAAGCCCTCCAAGCTAGGACTTTTCACCCAACCTTTCCGAATTAGGACTTTCCCAACACCTAGCCCTCCAAGCTAGGACTTTTCAACACCTAACCCTCCAGGTTAGGATTTTCCAGCACCTAGCCCTCCAAACTAGGATTTTCAACACCTAACCCTCCAGGTTAGGATTTTCCAACACCTAGCCCTCCAGACTAGGATTTTCCATACTATGCCTGATCCCCGATCAGGACTTAATCATAATCAATAATCATCCACCTAAACTTAAATCGGTGTCAACACCAAAAACAACAATCAGGGCCAGACTGCATCAACAAAAACAACTTTCCTTAATGGAAACCTGCTTGAGGATGTATACATGATACAATCTGAAGGTTTAACATCGGTTGATAAAACCAAAATATGCAAGCTTCGACGATCCATATATGGACTAAAGCAAGCATCCAGGAGCTGGAACATCCGTTTTGATGAGACAATCAAAGAATTTGATTTCTCACAAAATCCTGACGAACCTTGTGTATACAAGAAGGTTAGTGGGAGTGCAGTCGTATTTCTAGTATTATATGTCGATGACATATTACTTATAGGAAACGATATATCAGTCTTACAGTCGGTTAAAATTTGGTTGTCCAAAACTTTCTCCATGAAAGACCTGGGAGAAGCAACCTATATCCTTGGGATTAGAATCTATAGAGATAGATCAAAACGGTTGCTTGGTCTTTTGCAGTCTACATATATAAACCGAGTGCTAAAAAGGTTTAGCATGTCGGAATCCAAGAAAGGTTACCTTCCCATCAGGCATGGGATCAACCTTTCAAAGTCTATGTGTCCGCGCACAGAAGACGAGAGGAATTGCATGAATAAGATTCCTTATGCATCCGCGATAGGATCTATCATGTATGTTATGTTATGTACTAGGCCCGATGTATCGTATGCTCTGAGCGTCACAAGCAGATACCAGTCTGATCCAGGAATGGATTATTGGGCGGCTGTCAAGACAATCCTTAAGTACTTAAGAAGAACTAAAGATGTGTTCCTAATATATGGAGGAGGAGATATGATAATACGTGGGTATACAGATGCCAGTTTCCAGACAGATAAGGATGACTCCAAATCTCAGTCCGGATACGTATTTATTTTAAATGGAGGCGCAATAAGTTGGAAGAGTTCCAAACAAGACACTGTAGCGGATTCTACCACGGAAGCGGAATATATTACGGCTTCGGAAGCAGCAAAAGAAGCAGTCTGGATCAAGAAGTTTGTCTCAGAACTTGGTGTGGTTCCAACCATTGATGAAGCAATACCGGTTTACTGCGACAACAATAGAGCTATTGCACAAGCAAAGAAACCAACGTCTCATCAGCGATCCAAACATGTGCTTCGTCGCTATCATCTGATCAGAGAGATTATAAGTAGGAATGATATACAAATTGAGAAAATTCCCACTGAAAGGAATTTAGCGGATTCTTTAACTAAGGCCTTGCCTCAAAGCAAGTTTGAGGGTCATGTTAGAGCCTGTGGTATTGGATACCGTAGCGATTGGCATTAGGCCAAGTGGGAGTTTGTTAGTAATATGAGAGAAGTGTCCTAAGGCAATCGCCTTATGATTGTAATCATTTACTTTTATAAATGAATATTCACTATTTGAGTATACATGTTCGTGTATTTGATTGAGATCTTAAACTCATTTACTGAATATCTGCAATACAATTCACAGCATGAGAGAATTTGTGATGAATTCACAACTAGTGATTATCTCTACATGTGCAATTGTGAAGTATTGAAATTGTCCCTAGTCGATGAATTGATAAATACGGACACTATCAATTCTGTTGAGACTAGCATGAGTTATTCTCTAATCAGCTGATTCTCACTGGCTGGTGACATTGGGATGTCCGGAGATAAACATGAATGCTAGTTAAGAGAACTAGTTCATTGGAGTGACTGACTGTAAAACTTCATATGGTAATCTACATATAGATATGTCAATGAAGTTCTTACTGCAGCTTAAGTGCGATGTTCCTTTGACTTGTGGTGTTCAAGTCATCTTGGTTATGAAGACTTATACTTTGACATCTTAAGCAAGCATCTCCAAGGAGGTGTGGACCCAGGATGATTGGGTATAAGCCGAAGTGCCCGAAGATGTTTGAACAGCCTACAAAGGATTCACCACTCCTTGCGAGGAGATGTATACCCAAGGGCTATTGTCGGATTTGTTGATGCAGTCTAGCCCTGATTGTTGTTTTGGTGTTGACACCGATTTTAGTTTAGGTGGATGATGTTTGATTATGATTAAGTCCTGATCGGGGATCAGGCATGGTATGGAAAATCCTAGTCTGGAGGGCTAGGTGTTGGAAAATCCTAATCTGGAGGGTTAGGTGTTGAAAATCCTAGCTTGGAGGGCTAGGTGTATGAAAAGTCCTAATTCGGAAGAGGTGGGTGAAAAGTCCTAGCTTGGAGGGCTAGGTGAAAAGTCCTAACTTGGAGGGTTAGGTGCAAATTCCCATCTTGGAGGATTAGGTGAAAAAGTCCTGGCTTGGAGGGTCAGGTGCCTAGCTTGGAGGGCTAGGTTGGATGATGTTCTAACTCGGAAGGGTTGGGTGAAAAGTCCTAGCTTGGAGGGCTAGGTGAAAAGTCCTAGCTTGGAGGGCTAGGTGAAAAGTCCTAACTTGGAGGGTTAGGTGCAAATTCCCAACTTGGAGAGTTAGATGGAAAAATCCTTAGCTTGGAGGGCTAAGGTGGATGAATCCCTAGCTTGGAGGGCTAGGTTTGAGTCCCTGGATCGGTCTGGTGACCGATCAGGGATATTGGCACGCTGCTTCTTCGTGGATCGGTCTGGTGACCGATCCAGCGAGGACTGATCGGTCTGGTGACCGATCAGGGAGCGCACAGTGAGGTTGGGAACCTACTGTGTGGCTCCTGATCGGTCTGGTGACCGATCAGGGAGCAGGCAGCTTCCTCATTGCCTTGCTCCTGATCGGTCTGGTGACCGATCAGGGAGCGGACAGTGAGTGAGTTCTCCTCCGGATCAGACCCTGGATCGGTCCGGTGACCGATCAGGGACTTAGGATCTGATTAAAAAATCACTGTTCATCTGTCCTGATCGGTCTGAGTGACCGATCAGGCTTCACTCTGATCGGTCGGGTGACCGATCAGGCGTGTATAGCCGCGAGAGCTGGGAATCCCAGCGAAGCAGTGGATCGGTCTGGTGACCGACCCACAAGCCCTGGATCGGTCCGGTGACCGATCACTTTAATTCAAATTGCACTGTCAGACGCGATCAGAGCGTCTGATCGTATCCGATTCTCTGCGCTTCACTTCTGAATCTTGATTTACTGTGTGATATACTGCTCTAACAGTCTGATTAAGCTGCAGGTGACAGGGGAGGATTCAAACACTCAAGGAGAAGTCAATGGAGGCTTTCCTTGGAGCAGGTTTGTCCGTTTTTCCATCTCAGGTTGCAACGGCCGAGCTGCAGACTGGAGCTGAGACTGGAGCTTGGCTGAGGGAAGCTCAGGGAGTCCAGGGATAGCTCAGTGGTAGCTGGCGTTGGCAGATGAGCAGCTGGGAGCTGCAGGGATGGTGTCATCTGATGCTTGGTGGAGAAACAAAAAGGAGAAGAAGACTTCGGCTGAAGTAGAGAAGTGTTCGACAGTTTTTCTGTGTTGAGCTTGCTGAAGTTCTTGCTGCGCTTTGTGTTTCTCCACAACTTGCTTGCTGTGTTTTCTGAAATCTTCATCACTTTGAGCAAGCAACTGCAATCGAGAAGCAACCAACTCTTACGTAAGTGCCGGGAGGAAAGAACAAGGAGCTTGGAGTCCAACAGTGAGAAGACACGAAGGAGGGAGTCCTTGCGTGAGATCGTCGCTGGGTGGAGCTCGGGATAAGCTCGCTGTGCTCTTGTCCTTGCTAGGTGCTGAGTAAGAGTATTCTCTGTGTTTCATTAAGCTTAAATCTATATTCTTGTTTGAAACGCTGTGGAGAGGTTTCTCCACCGAGAAGGAGGTTGCGTTATATCCGGTGAACACCGGGGCTTGATCTGCCGACGATCAAGGGATCGCCCACCTTAAGGGCACGCCAAGGAGTAGGGGCAAGTTATCCCCGAACCTTGTAAACCCTCTTGTTAGCGATCTTGGTAGCTGTCGTTGTTTGCTTTCATTTCTGTTTTTAGTTTACTGCACTGCTTCGTTTTCCTTTGCTTCTTCCGCTGTGCTACTGATAAGTTAAGTGCAGAAACTTCATAAGTGCCAAAGGCAAAAGAGATTGGCTATATTCACCCCCCCCCTCTCTAGCCATCCGTTTCCAACAAGTGGTATCAGAGCTTGGGGCTCTGTCTACGGCTTAACATCCGAGAGTTATCAACAAGATGGCGTTGAGAGAAGGCTTCTCCACCACCCGACCTCCATTCTTTGATGGCGCCGACTTTCAATATTGGAGATCAAAGATGGAATACTATTTGAAGATGGATATCCACACTTGGTTCACGGTGAAGGAGGGATTCACCCCTCCTATGGATGACAAAGGCAAAGAGCTTGAGTCGTGGAGGTGGACTGCTGAACAAACTTGGAAGAGTGAAGCCGACGCGAAGGCGGTTGTCACTCTACAATGTGGCATGAACAAAGACCAACTCATCAAGGTTGGTCCTTTCACAAGTGCAAAGGACTTGTGGAACAAACTCATTGAGCTTCACGAGGGCACCCGGGATTCAAGAATTGCCAAGAGGGATTTGTTCCTCAATCAACTCCAAAATCTCTCCATGAAGGAGAATGAAACGGTAAGTGAGCTCCATAGCCGGTTCAAGGAAGTTCTCAATGGACTTCATTCGATTGATGAAAAGGTCGAGAATCGCGACCTTGTGAGGTATGTCTTGAAAGCCTTTCCAAGGAATGCTTTGTGGTCATCCATGGTGGATGCCTACAAAGTTTCCAAGGATCTTTCCATTGTAAAGTTAGATGATTTATTTTGTGAGATGGAATTGCATGAAATGGCTAACAAAGGCCCCAAGGAGAAGGGGATTGCCTTAGTTGCAGGTGACCGGTCAAACAAGAAGAAGAAGGAGAAGGAGGTCTCTTCATCTTCATCCTCTTCCGAATCCGAGTCCTATTCCGAAGAAGATGGCAGCGGCTCCTCTTCATCCGAAATGGCGAACTTCGTGCGAAGGATGATGTGAAGGAATCGACGTTTCAAGAGTAGAGGTAACTCCAGTGAATCCAAACTTGATAAGACTAATGCATCTTGTTTTGAGTGTGGTAGAAAAGGGCATTTCAAGAATGAATGTCCGAAACTGAAGAAGAAGGAAGAGAAATCCAAAAGAAAAGAAGAGAAATCCAAGAAGAAGAAGAAGGCCTTGAAGGCCACTTGGGATGAGTCATCCTCAAGCTCATCCGATGAAGAGAAGGAGGAGAAGAGCACAAGGCAAGTGGCACTCATGGCTCTTGGAGAGGAGAGCAGTGATGAATCTTCAAGCTCCTCAAACGCGGCTTCATCATCTTCGGATGATGAAGAGGTAACTTCTCCCGAGCTTGAAAAGTGTTATAGAGCAATTGCATGTTTAACTAGTATGCTTAAGAAATCAAAGAATAAGGTTAAAGCATTGCAATTAGAAATTGATCAATTGAAGGCATCTAGAGATGATAACATTGATGATTTGCATGTTGAATTGCTAGAAGATGAAATTAAATCATTGAAACATGAGATTGAAAAGTTGAAATCCTCTAAGGTTGAGGAAGTCAATAATTTGCATGATGAATTGCTAATAGAGGAAAACCAATCATTGAAGAGTGAAGTTGAGAAGCTCAAGAATATTCTTGAGAAGTTCTCAACTAGCTCTAAGACCCTAGATATGATCCTAAATGCCCAAAGGGCAGTTTACAATAGGGCCGGTATTGGTTACCGTCCTAAGGAACCGTCATTTGTGTCTCTCATGTCTAGGACTGATATGAGACAATCTAGGACACCCAAAATTCAAAAGAAAATGGTCAAGGCATGGGTGCCTAAGTCATGTTTAGTTGATGCTTTAGGTCCCAAGGTTTGGGTACCTAAAACTTCTATTTTTCGAATTGTGTAGGTTATGATTGAGGGGGAGCATCTATCAACTTGGTTCGTTGATAGTGGATGCTCCAAACACATGACCGGGGATAGATCATTGTTTACCACACTTCACAAGAAAAGTAGAGGTAATGTATCATTTGGTAACAATGGTAGTCTTAAGGTCATAGGGATAGGAGACATTCAAATATCCGAATGTCTTAGAATTTCAAATGTCCTTCTAGTCAAGGGGATGAAATTTAATCTCCTAAGTGTCAGTCAATTGTGTGACACGGGTTACACAATTGACTTCCAACCAAGTCAATGTCTAGTTAGACAACATGACACCTTGGACACGGTACTAGTAGGAGCAAGAGTAGACAATATTTATCAAGTTTCATTTAAAAGTGCTACTAATGCTTCTGCTAAGTGTTTCATGTCAAAAGAAGAAGAGTCCACCCTTTGGCACCGGAGACTAGCACATGTGAACATGAAGAACATCCGGAAGTTGGCCAACAAGGGGTTGGTTCGTGGCTTACCAAGCATCAAGTATGAGAAAGATAAACTTTGTGATGCATGTCAAATGGGTAAGCAAACAAAATCTGCACATAAAGGTAAAAGCGCTGTAAGTACTTCCAATGCATTAGATTTACTTCATATGGATCTATTTGATTGTAGTACCATCATATCATTGAATGGAAGTAGATATTGCTTTGTTATCATTGATGATTTTACTAGGTATACATGGACTTACTTTTTAAAATATAAGGACCAAACCTTAGATATCTTCATTTCTTTTTGTAGAAGAGTTGAAAATGAAAAATCATCAACCATTAAGACAATTAGAAGTGATCATGGAGGTGAATTTCAAAACCATAAGTTTTTAGAATTCTGTCAAGATAGAGGCTATAAGCATGAGTTCTCTACTCCTAGAACACCACAACAAAATGGTGTTGTAGAGAGGAAGAACCGTGTTCTACAAGAGGCTGCACGAAGCATGCTTAATGAGTACTCACTACCGAGTTACTTGTGGGCTGAAGCTGTAAATACAGCTTGCTATGTGCAAAATCGGGTCCTCATTCATAGGTTTCTAGGAAAGACTCCCCATGAACTTTGGTTTGGAAAACCACCTACGGTTAAACACCTTAGGGTGTTTGGTTGTAAGGTGTTCATTCTAAACACCAAGGATCATCTTGGAAAATTCACGGCGAAGGCTGATGAAGGGATACTAGTCGGGTACTCCCTCGTTAGCAAAGCCTACCGAGTCTACAACAAGAAGTCTAGACTAGTTGAAGAATCTTCTGATGTTGTCTTCGAAGAAATTCCAAAAGTCAATGGTCAACCAGAAGATGAAGTCCAATTCGAACTTAGGAGACTAAGTTTGAATGAAAGTCCAAATGTTGTTGATGGTGAAGAATCCGATGACGGTGAGCCTAGACAACCCGTTGATCAGCCGGATCCTGAGGCTGGACTTGTGTCTAGTGAACCCGTTCAAGAAGCACCACCAACTCCTAGGCAAACTAGATTAGCCTCTAGTCATCCCCAAGACCAAATTGTTGGAGACATCCATCAGGGGGTTAGAACTAGATCATTCTTCCGGAATGAGGCTAATGAAGTTGCCTTAATTTCCGAACTTGAACCTAGGAAAATTGATGAAGCATTAAATGATCCCGATTGGATCATTGCAATGCAAGATGAACTAGGTCAATTCGAGAGGAGTCAAGTTTGGGACTTAGTCCCTAGACCCAAGAAGACCTCCATTATTGGAACCAAATGGGTCTTCAAGAACAAATTGAACCATAAGGGAGAAATCATTAGAAACAAGGCACGCTTAGTAGCCAAGGGCTACAGTCAAGTTGAAGGCCTTGATTATGATGAGACCTATGCTCCTGTGGCACGATTAGAATCCATCCGATTGATGCTTGCATTTGCAGCACATCGTGGCTTCAAGCTATACCAAATGGATGTCAAATCGGCCTTTCTAAATGGTTTGATTAGAGAAGAGGTCTACGTCGAACAACCTCCGGGGTTTGAGAGTACCGAATTTCCAAACCACGTGTACAAGCTCAAAAAGGCACTTTATGGCCTTAAACAAGCACCCCGAGCTTGGTATGAGCGGTTGTCGACATTCCTAATTGAGAAGGGCTTCGTTAGAGGCCAAATAGACCCTACACTATTTCTACGAAGAGATGGTGACAATATTTTTGTAGCCCAAGTATATGTCGATGACATAATTTGTGGCTCAAACAATAAGGGCTATTTGAATGAATTTATTGGACACATGGAAAATGAATTTGAGATGAGTCTAGTGGGAGAGTTGACTTTCTTCCTTGGACTCGAAATCAAGCAAACTCGTGATGGGATCCATGTGCACCAATCGAAATACACACAAGAAATGCTTCGAAAATTCAATATGAGTGATTCAAAAGAGGTAACCACTCCTATGGCTACAAACACAAGATTAGACAATGATGAAAGTGGTAAACCTGTTGATTTAACTCAATATCGAAGCATGATAGGTAGTTTGCTATACCTCACAGCTAGTCGACCTGATATTCTTTTCGCTGTGGGTATGTGCGCTAGGTATCAAGTTTGTGCCAAGGAATCTCACCTAATCGCTGTTAAGCGAATTTTGAGATATCTCAAAGGCACAATTGGAGTCGGTCTATGGTACCCCCGTACCGAATCATTTGATTTAATTGGCTATACGGATTCCGACTACGCTGGATGTAAGTTGGACCGGAAAAGCACAAGTGGGGGTTGTCAATTCTTAGGTTCGTCCTTAGTAAGTTGGTCAAGTCGGAAGCAACATTGTGTTGCTCTCTCCACGACCGAGGCAGAATATATCGCCATGGGAGAGAGTGTATCACAATTGTTGTGGATGATACATACTTTAGAGGACTATGGATTGAGTTACAAGGGTGTGCAAGTGTTATGTGATAACATTAGCACAATTAACTTAACCAAGAATCCAGTCCATCATTCTAGGACCAAACATATTGAAGTGCGTCACCACTTCATTAGGGATCATGTAGCTAGGGGAGATATTGTACTCTCACATGTAGAGTCCAAGTCAAACCTAGCTGACATTTTCACTAAACCACTTCCCGAGAATGAATTTAGTTTCCTAAGACGGGAGTTAGGAATGTGTCGCGCTTCATGAATTTCAAAATGCTTTCAAACCCTTCATGATTATTTCGAAATTGTTGGGAAACAATTGGGTAACTTTGGGGACATCTCACACAAACTATAAGGGTTAACAAAACGTTTTTGTTTGCTAGATATGGGGTGAGATGTTAGGTTCAACTAAGTTTCTCAAAATGTCAATGCATCCCTTGAGAAATTAAGTTGACGAGATAATAATCACTTCGGTGACCAAGTATGGGGAAAACCATTGCATAACATATGTGTATATGGCTCCATGATCATACTTGGACATTCCAATCAAGGAAACTTGATTGGAACATTGGATTTGATACAAACTTAGTTGAAATTGCTTGAATGATTGTTGATTGAGTTTGACTCCATTTAGATGGATCAAAGTGATTGTTGAATCTATAAGGACTCTTGATCCTTATTCAGGGATCAATTTTAGTCATGAGATCATGTCCAAGTTCGATAAACTTCACCAGATTTCCTTGGAAAGATTCAGAAATTCTGAAACTGAACATTTCAGTTCGTATCAGGGAGTATCAGGAACCCTGATCGGTCACCGGACCGATCAGGCATAGGGCTGATCGGTCCCCGGACCGATCTGGCTCCTTCCTATGGTGATCGGTCCACAGACCGATCAACGAGGCAAGCAGTGACTTTCCGAAATTTTGACCAAGCTTACTGAGCCAGCCTGGATCGGTCCCCGGACCGATCTGACACCCTGCTGGGACCGGTCCACAAACCGATCAGGGGGCTCACAGTTAGCCTCCCGAGTCTACTGATCTCTCCCTGATCGATCAACCGATCGATCAGGAGCTTGCCTGATCGGTCACCCGACCGATCAGGCTCGGTTCAGTCCGATCAGGCTATAGCCTGATCGGTCTGGGCGCGATCAAATCGAACGGTGATCCGTTCAGACGCATTAATTTCTGGTTGGTGGACCGATCCACCAACCGATTAACTTTGCGAAAAACCCTTCCTTGCCGAACCCTAGTGCCGAAACCTCTCCTTTGCATCTCTTCATCCTGAGCAAGAGTGTTCCTGCGTCTCCCTTCCCGTGCGAGCGAGTGTGTGCGAAGGTCTCTACGGGCGTCCCCTGTTCTCTGCAAGTTATCGATTTGCTCCGAGTCTTCTGCATTTCTGTCTTGTGCCGAGGCTTCTCCTGCGCAAGCATTTTTCCTTTCCGACTCAAGAACTCTACTAATGGCACCAAAGTGAGTTTTTGGTTTAGCTTCCTTTACAAATCATTTCATAAATTATGTTGTGGAGCTAATCATGTTTTGGTGTTTATTCTTGGTGTGGTGCCGTGATCCTCTTGTATTTGTCGTGACCTTACTTTCTCACCAAATGATCAAATCGATTTTTCACCTCATTATTATCCTACTTTTGATCTTGATCTAATGTCTACCTTATGATTGGGTCTTATCTTTGTATAATCAATTCTTGAATTTTTGTGATTCGATCTATGTTCGTGTCAACCTTGCTCAATTGATTCAAACTGTATGTCATCAAATTCCTGATTAAATCCTCTGTTACGACCAATTCCAATCTATAGAAAGTTTTCTAAGGGTAAAGAACCTATGGTGGAAAGCTCCAAGGGCACAGGCCCTTCAATATCTACACCTTCTCCAAGGCATCCACCACCTCCACATACTCGATTTCAGAGTATCACCCTTGCGTTAAATTTCGAGTGACACAATTTCAAATTAATGCCATGTCGAACTATAGATCAATCCTTCATCTATGAACATTGCCCGACTGTCCGACAAGTTATCACACATTATAATCTTCAATCTATTCTTTACCTTGAGAGGCCGATCAACCTTGACTTGGTCTCTGAATTCTATAACAACATGGTGAGTGGGGAGGGCACGGGGTGGAGGACCCGTGTTGCCGGTATTGATCTTGATTTTAATCGATCTATTTTCACTGATTTTCTCGGCTGTCGCCGGTCAGACAATGATTTCTTTCTCTACCCTTATCCTCCTAATCCCCTTCTGGTTTCATTCGATGGAGTGACTCATGATTCCATCTACGAGTACTTTCTAGGCCATCCCAGGCTAGGAGGTTCTGGTGAGCACACCCGTGACTTTCCCACTTTTCCTGCTCTTCGTCTTTCCCCTGTTGACTATGTGTTGTTTAAAATCATCACCAATTGTCTCCTTCCAACTACTTCGAAACACCTTGATGAGATTCAACCGTTCCACTGCTTGATGCTCTACGGGAAGCATCAGCAGTTAGACTTTGACCCAGTGGCTTCGGTCTATTTCTCTATCATCGTCCACAGTATGCCGTCCTCCCAGTCAGTCTATATGTCATTCGGTCACATCATCACTGCCTGGCTGGAGTCGGTTGGCATCGACGTTTCACAGGGCCGCATTGTGCCCATGGTTCGCCAGGACTGCCGTCTGGACCGCCGCATGCTTGCTCAGTCCGGTATTGTTCTCAGGCCCCGGGGACTAAGGTGGAAGGATCGCAGACGTGAGGGAGAGCTACAGAGAGCAGCTCATGACCAGGAGCCGCCAGCTGCTACTGCCGACTACGATGAGTGGGCCCCTGATATACGCTGGCAGGTTGCAGAGATAGAGCGGATGATGGTGCACGAGTTGCATATCTCCGAGCTCTGGCGACAGGAGGTCCGCTCAGAGTTTCAGTCTTTCGATCGCCATCTCGATGCTCTAGCCTTTGATGTCTCTGAGATGCGCTCATTTCAGGACAGATGGTATGAA
>JAGFNQ010002226.1:164804-189311 GCA_024364735.1 Boesenbergia rotunda
TAGGTTCACTTGATCCACAAGAATGAGGCAAAGGGAAGAAGGAGTGTGAGATGTGGTGTGGGAAATGAGGGAGTCTCGGGTCCCTTTTATAGGGGTTGATGGGGGGGCGCCCGACGGGTCACGGGCGCCCTTTACAAGTTGGTTTTGCCTCGGCCAGGGAAAAGGTCTGTAGGGGCGCCCGACAGTTCACGGGCGCCCTTATCAAAAGCTGTTTGTCAGCAGCTTTTGACTGCTTTAATCAGCGTGGGAGACAGGTTTTGATAGGGGCGCCCGACATGTCACGGGCGCCCTTCTCAAAGGCTGTTTGACTGCAGCTTTTGACTTCTTTAATCATCGTGGGGGACAGGAGCGTATAGGGGCGCCCGACAGGTTACGGGCGCCCTTAACAAGTCGGTCAAATGCAGCTTTTGCTGCTTTGACTGGAGCTGGTACCTTTTCAGTGTTGTCAGGGGCGCCCGACAGGTTACGGGCGCCCTACATACCAGACTTTTGACTGTTTTGACCAGGTTTGATTGTTTGACTCCGTTTGACTGTGTTTGACCATGTTTGACTAGGTTAATCATAGTTTGACCATGATTATGAAAGCACAAGCAAGGTGGTTTAATTTGAGCTTAATTTTCCTGTCTCACTGAATCTAGGGTTTTCAAAACATGTTAACCTTAAGGTTTTTGTGAGACAGGTTTAAAGGTAAAAATTAATTTTGAAAGGAAATTTTCATTTATTTTGAAAAGATATTTACTTTTGAAAAAAATTTTTGAAACCAGATTAAGTGTTTTTCAAAAAGATAATAAGTTTGAAAAATAGAGGTTTTGAAAAACAGTTTAGAATCTATAATTATTTGAAATTTGAGTTAGATTCGAATTTGACAAAAGTTAATTTGAATTTGAATTTCAGAAATTGGCTTCCAGGTCTTGGCGAGGCACTAGGCCTTCTTTGGCCGAAGCCTTATGGGATCATCCACCCTTTCCTTGACAAAGCCTTTTTAAATGAAATTTCATTTTTCAAATTAAATTAGGTCATTTTCTGGTCTAACTAGCTTGGGTCTTGGATCGGTAGCTTCGGCTAGTTCCGCCAAATTGGCTTCCCTAACGTACTATCATCTCACCTCCTCCCAATACTATGTTTTCAATTTTCAAGTAATTTTAGTCCTTAAATCTAAGAATTCCTTAAATCTAAGCATGGCAATTTGCAAGAAATTAAATAAACACACAATCAATCAAATAAAAAAAAACTATCTAATTATAAAAATTGTTTTGATTTTGGCTCCCCCTGGACTATAGCCTCTATATGGGTTAGGCAAGATGTGAATCTTGTCCTTGGGGATCCAAAATTGATTTGAACCAGTTGGTTTAGTCAGGCACAGTTTTGGCACCCATGCCTGAACCTTAGGTCTTGACTGGTTCAGTACAGCAAAATAAGATCTTTGCCGAGATTTGGTTCTATAGCCAAGTCCGGATCGGTTTAGAACAGACTTCTGTTTTCCCAGAATCATATCAAGATTCTTGGAACCAGAAGTGAATCGTTCTAAAGCTGTTCTTAAATCCTTGACTTGAGTTTTCAAGGAGAAATTCTCTGATTCAAGTTTCTCAACTTGATCAGGGGTTCCTTCCTGAATTTTCTCAGTTAAGGAATTAGAATCAGCTCCCTCTTTCAGGAGTTTTACTTCCTGTCGGAGGGACTCGATTCGGAGTTTGGCTTTCGCCAAATCTCGGGATAGATAGGAAATAAGAGAATTTAATTGCGATTTTGAAAAGCCCGTTACCTTTATTTCGCCGTCGTCGGAGAAAGTCAGTTTGCCGTCGTCCCGGTCCGAGTCTGAGTCAGTCTCGATTTGATCCGAAGCGGTCAGGGCTAGAAGATTGGACTGAGGTGCTTCTTCTTCTTCTTCTGAGGAAGACTCATCCCAGGTTGCTTGGAGTGCCTTCTTCTTTCTGGTCTTTTTGGACTCCTTTAGGCTTGGACATTCGGTCTTGTAGTGGCCCTTCTTCTTGCATTCGTAGCAGGTTACGTTGGGCTTGTGTTTGTCAGTTGCTGGTTCAGCTGGTTCATCCTTTCTTCGGCTTGTTCTTCGTGTGTTGGTTTGGTTTTTCAACCTTTTGTAGTAGCTTCGAGCTAGCCGGACCAGTTCAGATTGATCTTCCTCTTGATCTTCTATTTCTGAATCTGAGGTAGATTCAGGTTCAACTTGAATTTTCTTCTTGGTCATTTTCCCTGTTTTCCCTGCAAAAAAGGCTATACTTTTCTCGACCAAATTGGAGTTAGTCTGTTCATGCAGCTCAAGTTCAGAAAATAACTCATCTAGCTTAATTTTTGAAAGATCCCTAGAGACCTTGTATGCATCTACCATAGATGCCCACAAGGTGGTCCTAGGGAATGCGTTTAGGGCGTACCTTATCAGATCACGGTTTTGAACCTTGTGTCCTATTGCGTGAAGACCATTCATCAGCTCCTGGATTCTGGCGTGGAGCTGGGCTGCTGTCTCGTTATCTGCCATTTTGATAGTGAAGAGCTTGTTCAGTAGCAAGTCTCGTTTGCTGATCCTTGTATCTGAAGTTCCTTCGTGGAGTTCAATCAATTTAGCCCATAGTTCCTTTGCACTTTTGAAGGGTCCTACGCGGTTCAGCTCTTCTTTCGTTAGTCCACATTGTAGAGTCTGGGTTGCTTTGGCGTCAGCTTCAATCTTTCGTTTAAGGGCAGTGTCCCATTCTGAGTAGTCTTGTGGTACACCTTCAGCATTGGTGGGAATCATCAGTCCAGACTGGATGATTATCCACATTTCCACCTGAGTTTTCAGGTGGACCTCCATTCGACTTTTCCAGTAGGGAAAATCTTCTCCACTGAAAAGTGGAGGTCGGGCGGTGCTAAATCCTTCTTGGATAGACATTTGTTACTGTAATAAAAGAAAACAACAAAAATATTTCCAAGACTTGGTCTTGGATTAGTAGTGCGGGAAGAAATAATCAAACACAGATTTCAAGGGGTGTTGCACCAACCTTGAGATAAAAACTCGAACGAAAAAATTTCTTTATTTTAAAAAAAATGAGAGAGAAAAAAAAAATCCGAAAAATATTCAAACTGGTGGTTGCACCAGGTTTGACTTCCCCGCTCTGATACCACTTGTTGGATCGAGAAATGCGAGAGAGGGGGGGTGAATGTCGCAATTCGTTCGGATTTAAAAAGAGCGGGTGCGCAGCGGAAATAAAAGAGAACACAATAACGCAAACACAGCTGGTTTACTTGGTTCGGAGCCTGGGTCGACTCCTACTCCAAGGCCCACGGTCGTTGACCGTTTTCTGCCGGCAATTCTATAAGTTCGCAAAAGTTTACACACAAATAATAATAAAAATATTCTCGTAAACTTAAATACAACTCTTGTTACCGACGTCCGGTGAAGATGGAAGTTCTGGAGCAGCGGGACGTCGTCGGCTTGAGTTGGCAGCTTTCTGGAGCGTGTCGTGGAAGCAGAAGAGCGTAGAGTTGTCGAAGTAATTGGTTATCTTTGAAGAGGGTCGAGGCCCTCTTTATATAGGGCAGGGGGCGCCCGACATGCTCGGGGCGCCCTCCACGTGGCTTCTGATCCGGCGTGCTCTCGGTCGTGACTGATCGCTTCGACTTCGGGATAACAGTTGACTGGGGCGCCCGACGCGCACGGGGCGCCCGATTGACCGGTCAAACTTTATCACCGAGGCTTCGCGAGGGTGAGCTGCAGCCGCCTTCAGTGGCGTGGCACAGTGGGCGCCCGAGACACGCGGGGCGCCCGACATGCGGGGCGCCCGACACACGCGGGGCGCCCCCGATTGCGCTGCTGTCGGGGCGTTTACCTCTCTGCTGACTTTGGGTTGACTCTGGGGCGCCCGACACATCCGGGGCGCCCTACTCAGCTACGGCCTCACTCCTTTGAGGCTCTCTGAGCTGCAGAAACACAGTCCTTCGGTCCTGCATCCAGGGTTAGTCCAAAACAGCAAATAATAAGTTAGTTAAAACAGCCTTAGCTGTCTTGGTTCTGACTTTGGATCTCCAAAATGGAGCCCTAGGTCGAACCGACGCCTAATGTTCCCTCGAGGGGAATGCGTCCTCACCTACTCCTCTCGGGAGAGTTTTACCTGGTGCCAACCGGATCCTCCAGTTGGACTTTTGCCCAGCAGTCCTTCGCCAGGTCTTGAGTTACCAAGCTTCCCTTCGCTTGGTGCCTAGCAGCCCTTCGCTAGGTTTTTTCTTCTAGCAGCCCTTCGCCAGTGCCTAGCATTCCTTCGCTAGGGCTTGTCCTGTCTGGCAGTCCTTCGCCAGTGCCTAGCAGTCCTTTGCTAGGGCTAGTCCTGTCTGGCAGTCCTTCGCCAGTGCCTAGCATTCCTTCACTAGGGCTTTTTCCTGTACACTCAAGAAACTCGTTAGACAACCATTAACCCTTAACTTTTGAACCTTTTTGCCAATATCAAAATACAGGTTTGACTTGGGTGCATACTGCACCAACATCCCGTTCATGACTTAGAGTTGGCCGTTATCATTTTGTGCTGAAGATCTGGAGGCATCATCTTTATGGGGTCACCTTCGAGATCTTCACAGACCATAGGAATCTTCAGTATCTATTCACTCAACGAGAGCTGAATCTTCGACAGAGGAGGTGGATGGGGTTCCTGAAGGATTACGACTGCACCATTAGCTACCATCCTGGGAAAGCTAATGTAGTCGCCGACGCCCTCAGTCGGAGGTCCAAAGTTGTTTTGGCATGCTTAGAGGGATGGTCACAGATTTGATTCAGAGTTTCTCTGAGCTAGGGTTAGAGGAGCAGTCTCGGACAGAGAGAGGATTGCTAGTGACTTTGATGGCTCAGTCAGAGATTCGGACGAGGATCATAGAGGCTCAGGCCAGCGACCAGTACCTTCAGTTTCTGGGCAGTCAGGCGACTTCAGGAGAGCAGCTGGATTTTACACGTGATGAGGAGGGTGTTCTGTACTTCCGAGGGAGGTTGTGTACCTAAAGCACACCCCGTCTTAGAGGAGTTGCTACAGGAGGCTCACCGATCACGTTTTGCTATTCATCCGGGTAGCACTCGGATGTATCGTGATTTGAGACGCTCCTATTGGTGGAACGACAAGAAGAGGGACATCGCGGCTTTGTGGCTAGATGCCTCGTCTGTCAGCAGGTTAAGGCAGAGCACCAGAGACCTGCTAGACTCTTCCAGAGGATTCCCATTCCCGAGTGGAAGTGGGAATATATCACCATGGATTTCGTGGTGGGTTTGCCGAGGACTAGGAGAGGTCATGATGCGATTTGGGTAGTCGTGGACCGACTAGCCAAATCTGCTCACTATTTTTAGCTATTCGGAGGACGGATTCTCTCGATAGATTAGCAGAAATATATTGCCGGGAGATAGTCAGGTTGCACGGAGTTCCTTGGATTATTAATTCTGATAGAGATCCGCACTTTACATCTCGGTTCTGGCAGAGTTTGCAGAGGGCTATGGGCACCGAGCTCCGTCTCAGCACAGCCTTTCATCCCCAGACAGACGGACAGTCTAAGCGTACTATCCAGACCTTGGAGGACTTACTGCGCTCGTGTGTGATGGACTTTGGGGGCAGTTGGGAGGACCATTTGCACTTGGTGGAGTTCGCCTACAACAACGACTTTCATTCGGTGATATAGATGGCACCGTTTGAGGCGTTGTACGGTAGGGCGCGCAGGACACCCACCCTCTGGGATGAGGTCGGTGAGACTCAGCTGCTAGGACCCAGAGAGTTCAGCACGAGGCAGAGTTAGTACGGACTGTCAGACAGAGATTATTAGCAGCGCGGGATCTCCAGAAAAGCTATGCTGAACGGAGGAGCAGACCTATAGCGTTTGCCGCGAATGATCATGTTTTCCTTCGAGTTTCACCCACGAAAGGGGTGAAACATTTTTTTTTTTGTCTCAGAGGTAAGCTAGTTCCACGGTATATTGGTCCGTTCCAGATTCGGGAAAGGATTGGAGCTGTAGCTTATCGCTGAGCATTTCTACAGTCTTTGACCGGCGTCGACGACGTGTAGCATGTATCCATGCTGAGAGGTCATGTGCCAGATTCCACACTCATATTATCCGAGATGCCTGTTCCACTCCAGTTTGACAGTACTTATGAGGAGATATCTGTATGAATTTTGGGTTTCTAGGAGCGTTGGTTGCGGAACAAGGCAATCCGATTGGTTAAAGTTGGATGGCAGCATCATTCAGATGCCGAGACGACCTGGGAGCTCAAGGATATTATCCGAGTTCGTTACCCTCACTTGTTCGCTTACGGTATGGGTGAGTTAGTTCATTCAGTTTCTATATTGCATGACTTCTGTTCAGTATTTTGTACGGTATGAGCGTACCTGACACATGTGGATAACAAATTTGGGGACCAAATTTTTGTTAGTTGGGGAGAATGTTAGAATATGGAAAATTGAAGGGCTAAAAGGCAATTAACTCAAGCTTTGGGGGGCTCTTGTGGGAATAACTAAATGGCAGGGGGGTTTTTATAAAAGACCAAACCCTTTTAGTTATTCCCCTTCCTTTTTCCCTGCCGCAGATTTCTCCTTTCCGTTTTATTTCTTCCCTTTTTCCTCACCTTGCGTGCCCTAGCGCAGTGAATCACCGCTTCTTCTCCTTCCTCTTGCGGCGGATCGCGAGATCGGGGCAGATCGAGGCTCGTTGCTCCGTCTCCTTCTCTCCTCCTCTTCTCCTTCGTCTTCTTCCACTCTTCTCCTCTTCTCAGACGATCATCAATCACCGCCTGGTAGAAGCTCATCGAGGGGTCGAGTAATCGCGAGATCGAGTATATTCCAGGGCATAGCGATCTTCTTCTTCCCTACGACGAACTGGCTCTTTTTCCCTTGGGGCGAACCTAGGGCTTGTGAGGGCGGTCTTGGGAAGGAGATCTGCGTCTACTCCGTGGCTACTCTGCTGCATCCACGCAGGGGACTTCCGGCGATCACAAATCCAGCGTCATAGCAAGTAAGATTCCATATGATTGCGCTGACCTTGAGTTGGATTTGTGATATGGTTTTGTATACGGATTTGGATGCCAATTCTTGATGATGCATTATTATCTTGGACCGGTGTAGGGATTAGAGGATTGGATTTTGAATTTGGATTGTGGTTTTAGTTCTTCTGTTCAGGCTCGTCTCTGTGAGTGTTGGATCTATGTCTTTGATCTCGGGATAATTTGCTGTGTTTGGGTTTTAGTCTGTTGCCGTGAGGTCCTGTTAATATTCATATCTCGATCGGTGCTGCATGATGATAGGAGTTGTCCTGGTATTATTCCTGTTGGCTATTGGATCGATTTGGGTTCTGAGTTCGTGTTGGTTTTGCTCTGATATGGTGGTTTGATTGACCATGAGTTTAATTGATAGAAGTTTGCTGGATTTGTTGATTCATCCCTGCCGTAAGGTGTGGTTTGGCATGGTTCCATCCATGATGTTGGTATGCGGTTAGATTGACCCATGAGTTAGGTCTATCTTCTTTGGAAACAGATTACTTGAGTGGGCTAGGTGATCTTGAATGGTTATTGTATCATAGATTTGGTTGATATTTGTGAGCAGAGCATATCTCTGTTAGATTCATTTTTGGGCTATGGTTTAGGATAGCTAATTATGTTATTTGATACAGGATATTGATTGACCTTCTACTTCGTGGCGGATATTATTTTTGGAAGGGAGTTGCCTACGCGCACGGACTTCGTCATAGTGAGGCGGGTATCTCTGACTCTTCTTTTAGAATTGTCACAGATATATATATATTTGATATGCTTGTGTAGCAATAGAGTAATAGAATGGTGGCATGACTATTATATTTGTTTTGTCGATGCTGGTTGTGCCACAACTGATATGTGATACCTATACCTGTAGGATTTAGGATATGGTGCATGTTCCACGATCCTTGCATATCATGTTGATATAGGTGGACTAGATAGTGGATGCTATTTGACCGTTGTTATGCATCATACTGCACTGTGCATCACTGTCGAGCAGGGGCCCCTTTTGAGTGAGCTAGGTCGACAGTCATACTGACCTACCTATACGGCCACTCACGGGTTAGTGGTTGACGGAGTATGGGTAGAGTGCTCTGTGCTGCTCCGCTCATGCACTCATGGGGTAGTGAATCGGAGCGTGGTAGCAGGCAGATGTCCCTCCTTGAGTTGTCCAGATACCAGGGGATGAGAGGGAGAGTTCTCTCCCCCATTTATATACATGGGGTAGGGGTAACACTCAGACAGAGATGTCCTCCACAGATGACCTTAGGCTGATGGATTACCTCGCTGGGATAGGCCATGGAGTAGGGGTGTTACACCGGCAGCATTCCGTCTACTCGAACGCTCAGGAGTAGTGATGGCAGAGTATGGACGGCAGTCACAGCCCTACGTCGGAGGGTGGCCTCCGCTCAGCTTCCTCCCGTACATAGGTGACGATGTCTGACCGACGGCAGGGGTGACCATGTCATTGCACTTTGTGTATTCGTTTATTTTACCCTTACTTGTGCTTGTGTTTACTTGATGCTGCATTATGATTGACATGCACTTACAGGAGACCCTTATGTCTGGTCTTGGCGACTCTGCGACAGTGGTATGGTAGTTCTTATTGTTCTTATGCAGTTGTTCTTATTACTGCCCATACATGTTTATTTCGGTAGTCTATTACCCTGTTGCTATTCTAGAATATCTTGTATATATATAAAGAGATATTCGCTGAGTTCTATAACTCATACCGTTAGCTCCTTGTTTTTATTTCAGGATGACTGACTGGAGCGTGCCCGACAGCCTGTCCCAGTTCGCGTACTCATCGAGATGTCTTCGGATTTTTCTTCGTCTATTTTGTTAGTAGTACTTTCTACATTTTCTTCCGCTGTTACCTTTGTGTTAGATTTAGTCATACTATACGGCAGTATAGTTGTACTTTTGTGAGATCTTTATGCCTTGTGTTTTATCGTAAGTCGGACCGGTCCGCAGTCAGGTATGTTTTATTCGGTTTTATCTTACGTTGTGTCTTGATTTGAGGCCTGAGGCCCATTTAACTGCGTGGTTGTGATCTATGTCGTTGTATGTATGTGTAAGTTGTCCGCCGGACAGGGGAGGTGCTGTCCGATCTTCTATTGGACCAGCGGCTCCTGGGGTCTCGGGGCGTGACACTGCTGCAATGTCTGGACCCCAGAGACAGTGGATTCCACGCCAGTCAATCTGCGATCAATGGATCGGAACTGTGATCGGACCTCCTCGCGATAAATCTCTCGCAACTAAAAATCATGCTGGACGGTCTGATCCAGCTCTGAAATCTGCCAGCGCAGATCCGGCTCGGGCTCATCGTAGTAATCAGCAGCAGCAGGAGCCTCATGAGGTGCAGGAGCATCAGCCGGTGCCTGAAAATGTGGTGCTCCCCCAGGTAGCTCACCGAGTCCTCTCCCATCCTTCCAAACCAAGGCCCCATCGCGGTCCCGTAAGATGATGCCGGACTTGGCAAATGCCCGCCGGCCAAGTCTGTAATCCTGTCGGATCATGGGGACTGTCCTGCCTTTGGTGACATCAACACCGACTGACATAAGCCAATCGGTGATGACGTGACCAAATGACATGTAGACCGTGCGACGGCTCGGCTCACGATAGGATAAGATGGACTGAAAGATGCTCTCCATGATATCGAAGTACATCCGGCGGTGCATGTCGTAGAGCATAAGGAAATGGTAGGGTCGAATCTCAGCTAAGGGCTTGGAAGTGATTGGAAGAATACAGTTTGTGATAATCTTGAATAAGACGTAATCAACAGGAGACAGACATAGTGCTGCAAAGGTAGGAAAATCAGGGCCCAACTCATCGAGACCGGCCGGGCGGGGATGACTAAAGAAGTGCTGATAGATAGCATCAGGAGTAATGTCCGCAAAAGGTGCCAATAAAGGATCAGGAAGCTCAGGGTAGATAGAATACAAATTTGGTGATCGTCGACCACCCAGATACTCTGCTAAAATCTCGTAAGAGAAATCAAGGTTCTTCTTGGCGACTCGAGTGGTAAACTCAAAGCCCCCCTGAGGACCCTGCTGAAGATTGTTATAAAATTTAGAGACGAGGTCATAATTGATAGTTCTTTCCAGAGAGAGGAGAAAACCAAGGTTGTAATACATGATTATCTCCATGATCGACGGACAATGTTCAGTCAGAAAAGGGACATCAATGGATCGACAGGGTAGAAGCTTAAAGGTGCGGGATTGGAATGCCTGCTCACAGGCAGCGTTTGGGAAGCGAGAGCTTGAGGAAGGCTGAGGCCTTCTGGAGGGCGCAGATGAAGAAGGGGTTTTCCCCTTCGAGCTGCCCTCCACAGCTTCTTTACCCTTAGATGATTTTCTAGAGATTGGAATAAATCATGACACAAGATTAAAGATTGATCAACAAACAAGAGGTAACCCAAGACCCAATCAGTGAATATAAGATACAACAGTTGATCAAAAAGAGGACAATAATGAAATGAGAGAGAGATTTGGTCATAGATGACACAATCAAAAGATGAAGCATGGAAAGATAGGGTCACAACCAACACAAGAAGGTCACGGCGCAACATCATAACATCATAACATGGTTAGTGCAAATACAAAATCCATGAACTGATTCACAAAGTGAACTAACCAACATAAACTTACTTAGGCGCCATGTAGAAAGTTCTTTAAGGTTGGAGAAAGAGATCGCGCGGAAGAAGTTATCGGCGAGAAGGCTTCAGTGAGGCAAACTTGCCAAAAACAGGGAGGAGCTCTTGCGCAGAGGAGACGGTAGTAGAGCACGCGCAGGAAGAGAGAAAACCGTAGAGAGGCTCACGCGTAGGAGGAAGGGAGATCGCACGCGTAGGAGAAAGCTTCGGTGGTGAGGGGTTTTTGATCGGCTAGGGTTCGGCAATGAGGAGTTGTGAAGGAGTTAATCGGTTGGTGGATCACCGTTCGATCTGATAGCGCCCAGACCGATCAGGCTCCAGCCTGATCGGACTGGCCTCGTCCTGATCGGTCGGGTAACCGATCAGGAAGGCTCCTGATCGATCGGCTGATCGATCAGGAAGCGAACAGTAGGGTCAGATGATTTTCGAGAGGCCCTCCTGATCGGTCTCTGGACCGATCACCACGATGTGCCAGATCGGTCCAGGGACCGATCCAGACTAGCACAGAAAGGTTGGCCGAAATCTCGCAAAGTCTCTGTGACCCCTCTGATCGGTCGGTGGACCGATCAATGCAGGAGGAAGCCAGATCGGTCCGGGGACCGATCAGCCCTATGCCTGATCGGTCCAGTGACCGATCAGGGTTCCTGATACTTCCAGATACGATCTGAAACTTTCAGTTTCAGATTCTCACACGATTTTCAATGGGATATGGTGAAGGATATCGATCTTGGAAGCCGTCCCTCGTCTATAATTGATCCCCAACCAAGGATCAAAGGTCCTTAGGGTTTGAACAAGTCACTTTGCTCCACCCAAGTGGAGTCAAACTCAAACAACAATCATTCAAACAATTTGTGCCAAATCCAAGTTTCCAATCAAGTTTTCTTGATTGGAATGTCCAAGTATGATCATGGAGCCAAATACACATATGTTATACATTGGTTTTCCCCATACTTGGTCACCGAAGTGATTATTATCTCGTCAACTTAATTTCTCAAGGGATGCAATGACATTTTGAGAAATTGAGTTGATCCTAACATCTCACCCCATTTCTAGCAAACATAAACGTTTTGGTAAACCTTATAGTTTGTGTGAGATATCCCTAAAGATACCCAATTGTTTCCCAACAATTTCGAAATAATCATGAAGGGTTTTGAATGCATTTTGAAATTCATGAAGCACGACACATTCCCAACTCCCTTCTTAAGAAACTAAACTCATTTTTAGGGAGTGGCTTAGTGAAAATGTCAGCGAGGTTTGATTTGGACTCTACATGTGAGAGTACAATATCTCCCCTAGCAACATGATCCCTAATGAAGTGGTGACGCACTTCAATATGTTTTGTCATAGAATGATGGACTGGATTTTTGGTTAGATTAATTGTGTTAATGTTATCACATAACACTTGCACACCCTTGTAACTCAATCCATAGTCCTCTAGAGTGTGAATCATCCACAACAATTGCGATACGCTCTCTCCCATAGCAATATACTCTGCCAAGGTCGTGGAGAGAGCAACACAATGTTGCTTCCGACTTGACCAACTAACTAAAGATGAACCTAAGAATTGGCAACACCCACTTGTGCTTTTCCGATCCAACTTACATCCAGCGTAGTCGGAATCCGTATAGCCAATTAAATCAAATGATTCGGTACGGGGGTACCAAAGACCGACTCCTATTGTGCCTTTAAGGTATCTCAAAATTCTCTTGACAGCGATTAAGTGAGATTCCTTGGCACAAACATGATACCTTGCGCACATACCCACAGCAAAAAGAATATCTGGTCGACTAGCTGTGAGGTATAGCAAACTCCCTATCATGCTTCGATATTGAGTCAAATCAACGGGTTTACCACTCTCATCATTATCTAATCTTGTATTTGTAGCCATGGGAGTGGTTACCTCTTTTGAATCACTCATATTAAATTTTCGAAGCATTTCTTATGTATACTTTGATTAGTGCACATGGATACCATCGCGAGTTTGCTTGATTTCAAGTCCAAGGAAGAAAGTCAACTCTCCCACAAGACTCATTTCAAACTCACTTTCCATGTGTCCAATGAATTCATTTAAATAGCCCTTGTTGTTTGAGCCACAAATTATGTCATCGACATATACTTGGGCCACAAAAATATTGTCACCATCTCTACGTAGAAATAGTATAGGGTCTATTTGGCCTCTAACGAAGCCTTTGTCAATTAAGAATGTCGACAACCGATCGTACCAAGCTCGGGGTGCTTGTTTGAGGCCATAAAATGCCTTTTTGAGCTTAAACACGTGGTTTGGAAATTCGGAACTCTCAAACCCCGGAGGTTGTTCGACATAGACCTCTTCCCTAATCAAACCATTTAGAAAAGCCGATTTGACATCCATTTGATATAACTTGAAACCTCGATGTGCCGCAAATGCAAGCATCAATCGGATGGATTCTAATCGTGCCACGGGAGCATAGGTCCCATCATAATCAAGGCCTTCAACTTGACTGTAGCCCTTGGCTACTAAGCGTGCCTTGTTTCTAATGATTTCTCCCTTATGGTTCAATTTGTACTTGAAGACCCATTTGGTTCCAATGATGGTGGTCTTCTTAGGTCTAGGGACTAAGTCCCAAACTTGACTCATTTCAAATTGACCTAGTTCATCTTGCATTGCAATAATCCAATCAGGATCACTTAATGCTTCATCAATTTTTCTAGGCTCAATTTCGGAAATTAAAGCAACTTCATTAGCCTCATTCCGAAAGAATGATCTAGTCCTAACCCCATGATGGATGTCTCCAACGATTTGGTCTTGGGGATGACTAGAGGCTAATCTAATTTGCCTAGGTATTGGTAGTGCTTGTTGAATAGGTTCACTAGACATAAGCTCAGCCTCAGGATCCGGCTGATCAATGGGTTGTCTAGGCTCACCGTCATCGGATTCATCACCATCAACAAAATTTGGACTCTCATTCAAACTTAGTCTCCTAAGTTCGAATTGGACTTCATCTTCTGGTTGACCATTGACTTTCGGAATTTCTTCAAAAATAACATCAGAAGACTCTTCAATTAATCTAGATTTCTTGTTGTAGACTCGATAGGCTTTGCTAACTAGGGAATACCCGACTAGTATCCCTTCATCAGCCTTTGCCGTGAACTTTCCAAGGTGGTCCTTGGTGTTTAGAATGAATACCTTACAACCAAACACCCTAAGGTGTTTAACCGTAGGTAGTTTCCCAAACCAAAGTTCATGGGGAGTCTTTCCTAAAAACCTATGGATGAGGACTCGATTTTGCACATAGCAAGCTATATTTACAGCTTCAGCCCATAAGTAACTCGGGAGTGAGTACTCATTAAGCATGCTTCGTGTAGCCTCTTGTAGAACACGATTCTTCCTCTCTACAACACCATTTTGTTGTGGTGTTCTAGGAGTAGAGAACTCATGTCTATAACCTCTATCTTGACAAAATTCTAAAAACCGTTGGTTTTGAAATTCAACTCCATGATCACTTCTAATTGTCTTAATTGTTGATGATTTTTCATTTTCAACTCTTCTACAAAAAGAAATGAAAACATCTAAGGTTTGGTCCTTATATTTTAAAAAGTAGGTCCATGTATATCTAGTGAAATCATCAATAATCACAAAACAATATCTACTTCTATTCAATGATATGATAGTACTACAATCAAATAGATCCATGTGAAGTAAATCTAAAGCTGTAAAAGTACTTACAGTGCTCTTACCTTTATGTGCATATTTCGTTTGCTTACCCATTTGACATGCATCACAAAGTTTGTCCTTTTCATACTTGATGCTTGGTAAGCCACGAACTAATCCCTTGTTGGCCAACTTCCGGATGTTCTTCATGTTCACATGTGCAAGTCTCCGGTGCCAAAGGGTGGACTCTTCGTCTTTTGACATGAGACACTTAGCAAAAGCATTAGTAGCACTTTTAAATGAAACTTGATAAATATTGTCTACTCTTGTTCCTACTAGTACCGTGTCCAAGGTGTCATATTGTCTAACTAGACATTGACTTGGTTGAAAATCAATTGTGTAACCCGTGTCACACAATTGACTGACACTTAGGAGATTAAATGACATCCCCTTGACTAGAAGGACATTTGAAATTCTAAGACATTCGGATATTTGAATGTCTCCTATTCCTATGACCTTAACACTACCATTGTTACCAAATGAAACATTACCTCTACTTTTCTTGTGAAGTGTGGTAAACAATGATCTATTCCCGTCATGTGTTTAGAGCATCCACTATCAACGAACCAAGTTGATAGATGCTCCCCCTCAATCATAACCTACACAATTCGAAAAATAGAAGTTTTAGGTACCCAAACCTTGGGACCTAAAGCATCAACTAAACAAGACTTAGGCACCCATGCCTTGACAACTTTCTTTTGAACCTTGGGTGTCCTAGATTGTCTCATATTAGTCCTAGACATAAGAGACACAAATGAGGGTTCTTTAGGACGGTAACCAATACCGACCCTATTGTAGACTGCCCTTTGAGCATTCAAGATCATGTCTAGGGTTTTAGAGCTAGTTGAGAACTTCTCAAGAATATTCTTGAGTTTCTCAACTTCACTCTTTAATGATTGGTTTTCTTCTACTAGCAAATCATCATGCAATTCATCTACATCCTCAACCTTAGAGGATTTCAAATGTTCAACATCAAGTTTTAATGACTTAATCTCATCTTCTAACATTTCAACATGCAAGTCATCTATATTATCATCCCTAGATGCTTTCAATTGATCAATTTCTAATTGCAATGATTTAACCTTATTTTTAGACTTCTTTAGCATATTAGTTAAACATGCAATAGCTTTATAACATTTCTCAAACTCGGGAGAAGTTACCTCTTCATCATCCGAAGATGATGAAGTCGTGTTTGAGGAGTTGGAAGATTCATCACTGCTCTCTTGATCTCCCATTGCCATGAGTGCCACATGCCTTGTGCTCTTCTCCTCCTTCCCTTCATCGGATGAGCTTGAGGAGGGTTCATCCCAAGTGGCCTTCAAAGCGTTCTTCTTCTTCTTGGATTTTTCTTTTTTCCTTTTGGATTTCTCCTCCTTCTTCTTTAGCTTTGGGCATTCATTCTTGAAATGCCCTTTCCTACCACACTCAAAGCAAGAGGCATTAGTCTTATCAAGTTTAGCTTCACTAGAGTTACCTCTACTCTTGAAGCGTCGACCCCTTCTCATCATCCTTCTCACAAAGTTCACCATCTCGGAGGATGAGAAGCCGCTGCCATCTTCCTCGGAATCGGACTCGGATTTGAAAGAGGATGAAGATGAAGTGACTTCCTTCTGTTAGTGATATGAGAGAAGTGTCCTAAGGCAATCGCCTTATGATTGTAAACATTTATTTTAATAAATGATAATTCACTATTTGAGTATACATGTTTGTGTATTTGATTGGGATCTTAAACTCATCTACTGAATGCCCGCAATACAATTCACAGCATAAGAGAATTTGTGATGGGATCACAACTAGTGATTATCTCTAAATGTACAATTGTGAAGTATTAAAAATATCCCTAGTCGATGAATTGATAAATACGGACATTATCAATTCTGTTGAGACTAGCATGGATTATTCTCTAATCAGCTGATTCTCACTGGCTGGTGACATTGGGATGTCCGAAGATAAACATGGATGCTAGTTAAGGGAACTAGTTCATTGGAGTGACTAGCTGTAAAACTTCATATGGTAATCTATATAGATATGTCAATGAAGTTCTTACTGCAGCTTAAGTGCGATGTTCCTTTGACTTGCGGTGTTCAAGTCATCTTGGTCATGGAGACTTATACTTTAACATCTTAAGCAAGCATCTCCTAGGAGGTGTGGACCCAGGATGATTGGGTATAAGCCGAAGTGCCCGAAGATGTTTGAGCAGCCTACAAAGGATTCACCACTCCTTGCGAGGAGATGTATACCCAGGCCTATCGTCGGATTGTTACTCAAAGCCTCTGGCCAGAGCATATCATGTTTAGAGTGCGAGTCTCTTAAATACATGAGAGTAATTAGAAATCCAAAGGACGAGAAAGACACTACTTGGGCTAGGTGTGACGTAGTCAACCTAGTGGGGACTGACACAAATAGACCGTGTCCTGAACCAAGTGGGTATAAGATGGTGAAGGGAATGGGGCACGATTCATTAGAGCTGCTGAAGGGTTTCGGAATTACTTCTGAGGTCAAACCGTTGATCTTTCGATTAATTGGGGGTCATGATGTACTACTAGGTGTCACTCATGACCGTTCTATAATTGGTTAATTATAGACGGCCAACATAAATCAAAAGCCTATTTAGTCACACGCACTACGAGTAATCCGAGGGATTTAAAACGAGTTGAAAATTGGATTTTCCAATCAAGAGAAATAAGTCGAATCTGAGTTAATCAGAGGCGCAACGGAAACTTAAAATGGCTAAGTCTTTTGAAGGCTTATTGGGCGAATTAAATGAGTTTAATTCGCGATCAGTTCGGCTTGGTTTGGCCGGCCAAAGAGGGTGCCAAACCCCTTTGGTGTGGCCGGCCACAACATGGGGGATAAACCAATTTAATTGGTTTAATTAATAAAATAAATTTAGCACGATTTGTTTTATAAATTATGGATAAATAAATTTGTGTAAAGAAATTTATATAAATAAATTTATAGAAATTTATTCTTTTATGGAAATTAAAATGATCCATGGAATGGTTTATTTTAATTTTATAAAATCAATTATGAATTGATTTTTCCATAATAAGAAAGTTTATAAATTTCTTGTAAAATTTATTCCATAATTAAAGGAGAGATGAATTTGTTTTATTATAAAGTTAGTTATAATAAAACTTGGTTTAAACGGAATAATTCATAAGAGAATTTATAAGATAAATTTCTTATGAAAACTAATTCTGTTAAAAGAGAGACTTGGCAAGGGAGAGACTACTATATAAAGGAACCAAAGGCAAGCCTTGAATTCCAATCAATAGAGTAATCAAGAGATTAACTCTCTCCCTCTCTCTCTTTTATTCTCTTCCTCCCCTTCTCCTTCCTCCTAGGGCCGGCGCCCTCTCTACAAGCTAGGGCCGACGCACCTTCCACCCTAGGGCCGGCGCACCACCTTCCTTTGAAGATTGTCGTGAGCCATCAACACTAAGAAGGAGCCAAACAAGAAGAAGAAGAAGCGGATCACAACTTCTCTCTTCCCGGAATTTAGATTCCGTTTCTTGTTGGTTAGTTTCCATTCTTTTCTCTTGTTCTTCTAGTTGTGCCTTTAGAGAATCTAGTAGTTCTCGTCAGCACAAAACTCGTGACTTTGCGAAGTCATCCCGAAGAGAACTCGGCGTGGACGCGAATAGAGGCGAAGCTTCCAAGGGACGTTACGATTGGATCTCGTCCCTTTTCTTCGAGTTACGCGAGGTACAAAGTAAATTAGTTTACTTTTCCGTAATGTTTTAATTTATGATTACGTCCACACATCATAAGGTCGCATGGTAGATACGTGGTTAAAATAATTTGTGAAATTATTTTATGCTAATTCTTCCGTTGCACGTAAAATTTTAAAATATTACGAACTCGTATCCTTGTCAACATGCACCCGGTCCCAACACCTTCTCCTTCTTCTTCTCCTTCTTCTTCTTATTGGATCGATCCCCTGCAACTAAGGCAATCCCCTTCTCCTTGGGGCCTTTGTTAGCCATATCATGTATTTCCATTTCACAAAACAAATCATCTAACTTAACAATGGATAAATCCTTGGATACTTTGTAGGCATCCACCATGGATGACCACAAAGCATTCCTTAGAAATGCTTTTAGTACATACCTCACAAGGTCGCGATTCTCGACCTTTTCATCAATCGAATGAAGCCCATTGAGGACTTCCTTGAACCGGCTATGGAGCTCACTTACCGATTCATTTTTCTTCATGGAGAGATTTTGTAATTGGTTGAGAAACAAATCCCTCTTGGCAATTCTTGAGTCTCGGGTGCCCTCGTGGAGTTCGATGAGCTTGTTACACAAGTCCTTTGCACTTGTGAAAGGACCAACCTTGATGAGTTGGTCTTTGTTCATGCCACATTGTAGAGTGACAACCGCCTTCGCGTCGGCTTCACTCTTCCGAGTTTGTTCTGCTGTCCACCGCCATGATTCAAGTTCCTTGCCTTCATCATCCTTAGGAGGAGTGAAACCCTCCTTCACCGCGAACCAAGTGTTGATGTCCATCTTCAAATAATACTCCATCTTTGATCTCCAATATTAGAAATCAGTGCCATCAAAGAAAGGAGGTCGGGTGGTGGAAAATCTTTCTCTCAACGCCATGGATGATAGCTCTCGGTTGTTAATCCGCAAAAACAGAGCCCCAAGCTCTGATACCACTTGTTGGAACTCGGATGGCTAGAGAGGGGGGTGAATATAGCCAGACACAAACTTCTTTCGCTTTAGGTCGCTTTGGGGTTTCTCTGCACTTCACGGTTAGTAGCACGGCAGCGGAAACAATAGAAACAGAGTGCAGAAATGCAGGAAACAAAAACAGACGAAACCAACTAGCAAGATCGCTAACAAGGAGGGTTTACAAGGTTCGGGGATAACTTGCCCCTACTCCTTGGCATGCCCTTAAGGTGGGCGATCCCTTAATCGTCGGCAGATCAAGCCCCGGTTAACACCGGATAGAAAGCAACCTCCTTCTCAGTGGAGAAACCTCTCCACAGCGTTTCAATCACAGATATAGGTTTAAGCACAATGAAACACAAGAAAGATCTTACTTAGCACTTAGCAAAGACAAGAACACAGCAAGCTTCCTCCTGAGCTCCACCCAGCGACGATCTCACGCAAGAACCCTTTCCCCGTGTCTTCTCGCTGTTGGACTCGAAGCTCCTTGTTCCTTCCTCCAAGTGCTCAAGCAAGGGATGGTTGCTTCAAGATTGCAGTAGCTTGCTCAGAGTGATGGAACTTCAAAACACGCAAGCAAGTTGTGGAGAACACAAAGTCGCAGCAAGAACTCAAGCCTGAAACTGTATTTCGAACTACTACTCAACGAAGCTTTCTTGCGCCCTTTTGTTTCTCCACTCAGCACCAGGTGACACCATCTCCTGCAGCCTCCAGCTGCTTCTCTGCCAACGCCAGCTACCACTGAGCTCTCCCTGGACTTCCTGAGCTTCCCTCAGCCAAGCTCCAGTCAACAGCTCCAGTCTGCAGCTCCAGCCGTTGCAACCTGAGATGGAAAACGGACAAACCTGCTCCAAGGAAATGCCTTCATTGACTCTCCTTGAGTGTTTGAATCTTCCCTGTCACCTGCAGCTTAATCAGAGTGTTAGCACAACATATCAAGCAGAAAATCATGTATCAGATGTTAAGCGCAGAGAATCGGATACGTTTAGACGCGATCAGAGCGTCTGACAGTGCATTTTGAATTAAAGTGATCGGTCACCGGATCGATCAGAGAGCCTCCTGATCAGTCACCAGACCGATCAGGCTGGGTCCAGACCGATTAGGCTCCGTCCTGATCGGTCCCCAACGCTCAATTAGAAATCGCGATTTCTTTGGGACTCTCCTGGATCGATCACCAGACCGATCCCAGGTTGTGGATCGATCACCAGACCGATCCACCCCTTTATCGGGAGATTTCTGAGCTTCGTAGTCCAAACCTCCTGATCGGTCACCGGACCGATCAGGGAGCATCCTGATCGGTCACTGGACCGATCAGGGAGCATCCTGATCGGTCACCAGACCGATCAGGTCATGACCAGACAGATCAGGCTCTATCCTGATCGATCATAGAAAGGAACCCGCGACGCTGGATCGTTCTCCAGAATGATCTGCACAGTGATCCTGATCGGTCACCAGACCGATCAGGAGCAGATCAGCAAGGGAACTCAACCTCACTGTTTGCTCCCTGATCGGTCACCAGACCAATCAGGTGCCAAGCAATGGGTGAAACGCATACTCCCTGATCGGTCACTAGATCGATCAGTCATCGCTGGATCGGTCACCAGACCGATCCACGAAGGAGCACCGTGCCAACTCCCTGATCGGTCACCAGACCGATCCAGGGGCTCCAGCCTAGCCCTCCAAGCTAGGGTTTCATCCACCTTAGCCCTCCAAGCTAAGGATTTTTCACCTAACCCTCCAAGTTGGGAATTTGCACCTAACCCTCCAAGTTAGGACTTTTCACCTAGCCCTCCAAGTTAGGACTTTTCACCCAACTCTTCCGGATTAGGACTTTTCCAAACCTAGCCCTCCAAGCTAGAACCTGACCCTCTAAGCCAGGACTTTTTCACCTAACTCTCCAAGTTGGGACTTTTCACCTAACCCTCCAAGTTAGGACTTTTCACCTAGCCCTCCAAGCTAGGACATTTCACCCAACCCTTCCGAATTAGGACTTTTCAACACCTAGCCCTCCAAGCTAGGATTTTCCACACCTAACCCTCCAGGTTAGGATTTTTCAATACCTAGCCCTCCAAGCTAGGATTTCCCATACCCTGCCTGATCCCCGATCAGGACTTAATCATCATAATCATCAACCTAAACTAAAATCGGTGTCAACACCAAAACAACAATCAGGGTCAGACTGCATCAACAAGCTCCACACACAGGAAGAAGAAGAAACATGGAAAATATATGTGGACGGATCGGCCACTCGGGCAGGGAGTGGCGTAGGGGTCTTATTGTTGTCTCCTAAGGGAGACCCACTTCATCTGGCCGTGCGCCTAGACTACCAGGCTACCAATAATCAAGCAGAATATGAAGCTCTCCTAGTAGGCCTGCAAGCAGCCAAGCATGTAGGGGCCACTCGGGTCATCTTGCACTCGGATTCTCAATTAGTGACTCGGCAAGTTGCGGGGCAGTTTGAAGTAAATGACGAGAAGTTGCAAGCCTATGTTGAAGCCTACCGACAGTTACGGGCAGAGTTTCAAGAAGTTCAGATCTTGCAGATCCCCCGAGGAGACAATGCCAAGGCGGATGAGTTGGCTAGGCTGGCTAGCTCTGTTCGTCCGTGGGTCTTCCCCAAGCCCTCACCTCAGATCATGCTGGTGGCCCAGGTTGAAAGGGAAACAGAGCTAGAAATAGAAGGGGACTGGAGAGCTCCATTCATCACCTATCTGAAAGATGGGACTCTTCCGGACAACCTCGAGCAGGCTAGGATACTGAAGATAAGAGCGTCCAGGTTCACTCTGATAGGGGATGCATTATATAAGCGGGCTTTTTCCCGACCGCTACTCAGATGCCTTGGGGAAGAAGATGCGGACTATGTGTGTAAGAGAAGTGCATTTGGGGTCCTGCAGAAATTACTCAGGAGGTCGGTCCATGGCTCGGAAAGTCCTGTTGGCCGGTTACTTTTGGCCTACCCTCCAGAAAGACGCCGAGGAGCTGGCCCTCTCTTGCCTTTCTTGCCAGAAGCATCAGAACTTATCGCATCGACCGGTCGAGATGCTGAGAACATCCACTGTGTCCTGTCCCTTTGATCAGTGGGGCATGGATATAGTAGGACCCTTCCCCAGGGCAGCCGGTCAGAAGAAATTCCTGTTGGTGGCAGTGGACTACTTCTCCAAGTGGATTGAAGCAGAGGCCTTAACCCGGATTACCAAGCAAGCAGTGAAGAAGTTCCTATGGCAGAATATTCTCTGTCGATATGGCATACCTCACAAACTGGTGTCGGATAATGGTCGACAGTTTCAGGACCGAATGATAAGAGAATGGTGCAAAAGCTTTGGGATTCAATAGGCCTTCACTTCGGTGGCCTACCCCCAAAGTAATGGACAGGCTGAAGTGGCTAACAGAGAGATCCTGAAGGGGCTCAGAGCCAAGTTAGATCAAGTTGGCAGATCTTGGGTGGATGAACTGCCCGGTGTCTTATGGGCTCTCAGGACTACCCCGAAAGAGGGGTCGGGATGCACTCCTTTCCAGTTGGTATACGGCAGTGAAGCGGTGGTCCCCATGGAGGTCGGTTGTGAGTCGGACAGAAGACGTCTATATGGGGAGGACAATGCAGAAAAGAGACGAGTGGAGCTGGATCTGATTGAGGAGGTTCGGGCTAAGGCCGCGGTCCGCATGACCGCTTACCAGCAGAGGATGAGGCGTCGATACAATCAGGGAGTTATACCTCGAAGTTTCCAGGTAGGGGACAAGGTATGGAAGAGGATCAAGCCAGTTGGAGATGTAGGCAAGCTGTAGCCTCAGTGGAGTGACCCTTTTCTGGTGGTCAAGGCATTGGGGTCGCGAGCTTACTACCTACAAGATGCTCAAGGGAAGCATCTGGGAAGGCCCTGGAGTGCAGTACACTTGAGAATGTACCGTGAGGAGAGTTGAGTGAATCAATCCTTGTACTTGTATTCAAAAAATGTGATAGAAGAACTCGAAGCCTACGAAAGAATGGTTCCTGCAAGTTATAAGTGGGCACGCTCCCACGCACCCACCAAACTCGGCGCCGATCGGGCGTGGCATTCCACGTTCGGTCGGGCCCGGTCGGGCGTGGCGATCCACGCTCGGTCAGGGTAAGTCGGACGGTGTCCAGACTCTTGCTAAGGCAAGTTATAAGTGGGCACACTCCCACGCACCCACCGGACTCGGCGCCGATCGGGCGTGGCGTTCCACGTTCGGTCGGGCCCGGTCGGGCGTGACGGTCCACGCTCGATCAGGGTAAGTCGGACTGTGTCCAGACTCTTGTTAAGGCAAGTTATAAGTGGGCACGCTCCCACGCACCCACCGGACTCGGCGCCGATCGGGCATGGCATTCCACGTTCGGTTGGGCCCGGTCGGGCGTGGCGATCCACGCTCGGTCAGGGTAAGTCGGACGGTGTCCAAACTCTTGCTAAGGCAAGTTATAAGTGGGCACGCTCCCACGCACCCACCGGACTCGGCGCCGATCGGGCGTGGCGTTCCACGTTCGGTCGGGCCCGGTCGGGCGTGGCGGTCCACGCTCGGTCAAGGTAAGCCGGACGGTGTCCAGACTCTTGCTAAGGCAAGTTATAAGTGGGCACGCTCCCACACACCCACCGGACTCGGCACCGATCGGGCGTGGCATTCCACGTTCGGTCGGGCCCGGTCGGGCGTGACGGTCCCACGCTCGGTCAGGGTAAGTCGGACGGTGTCCAGACTCTTTCTAAGGCAAGTTATAAGTGGGCACGCTCCCACGCACCCACCGGACTCAGCGCCGATCGGGCGTGGCGTTCCACGTTCGGTCGGGCCCGGTCGGGCGTGGCGGTCCACGCTCGATCAGGGTAAGTCGGACGGTGTCCAGACTCTTGCTAAGGCAAGTCATAAGTGGGCACGCTCCCACGCACCCACCGGACTCGGCGCCGATCGGGCGTGGCATTCCACGTTCGGTCGGGCCCGGTCGGGCGTGGCGATCCACGCTCGGTCAGGGTAAGTCGGACGGTGTCCAGACTCTTGCTAAGGCAAGTTATAAGTGGGCACACTCCCACGCACCCACCGGACTCGGCGCCGATCGGGCGTGGCGTTCCACGTTCGGTCGGGCCCGGTCGGGCGTGGCGGTCCACGCTTGGTCAGGGTAAGTCGGGCGGTGTCCAAACTCTTGCTCAAAGAAAAAATGAATTAACACATTTCCACAGTATCTACTGCCTGAGCGTGGTTTCCCACGTTCCGATAGACAAAATGAATGGCAGGTCGGCCTGGTAGGACCGAGCCGATCAAACATTACCACATTAGTCAACTCGGCTTCACCGACTCAGGGTATCGACCCGACCGAGCTACATAACCGACTCAGGGTACCGACCCGACCGAGCAGCATACCCAGGTCGGGATACTGACCTGACCCAGTGGTATCCCCGAGTTCAGGTGTCAATCCAGTCAAACGTCTGACAGTGCAGATGTCTCTAACATCCGACACTTAGCCTAGTTTCTTGATTGACCTAAAGGATCAAATTCAGACGAG
>JAGFNQ010002226.1:199595-240623 GCA_024364735.1 Boesenbergia rotunda
ATTTTACAGATAAGAAAGAAAAGAAGAAAAGCTATTTTATTTTATAAGGCCAGTACCCGGCGTCCAAGGGCGTCGTTAAAGAAATCCAGGTGTCCAATTCCAAGGTCTTGGCCCTGGTAGACCAAGGTCTGCTCTATTAGGATTGGTGGCTCGCTACCCCAACCTTTTAGGGAACGCGCATGAGATGGTACTTACGTCTTCAGTGGATCCAAGTGATTAGTATTTTCAAGTATATGCTTTAGCAAAGTTTTCGAAAATATAAGAAAGTTTTCAAAAGTTAAAGAATAGCTAAAGTTTCAAGTTGAGCCAAGAAAAGTAAATTGAGATTATTTATTGCTTGAGTATGCATGTTTTGAGTTACACATGTTCTTAGTTTTCTTTCAAGCATATTAGTATCTCATATGATGTTCAGTTTGATCGAGAAGCATGTTTTGCATATTTCGAGATTTTGTGAGCTAGATAGTACTTACTAAGCTTTTCGCTTATAGATGCATTTCCTCTTATTGCAGATAAAGGTAAAGGTAAGCAATTCTGAAGGAAGACGACGAGGCGGTGCTGAGTAGGGTGTGTGTGGTGGCTGATTTTGGAGAGATCTTTGAGACGAGACAATTTAGTTAATTAATTCACAATGTTATAGTACATTTGAATTTCAAGTTCTTGCTTATGGAGATTATAGAGTATTGGAGTTTTTGGATAGTTTTTACATGCTCAATTGCTTAGAGTAAAGATTCCATGTCATTTCATTTAGCTTATATATTCTTATGTTTGCATTGGATAGGTAGAAATGTGAGTAGTTGAGAATATTGATACTTTGTTGGAGAAATAGATGTTTGTGCCAAGATAGTACTAATTCCTCTTTAAATCAAGTTTTTATTGCTTAAATATGTTTAGAAAAGTTGCATTCATATTCCATAATGCTTTAGCAATGTTATAGAATCTTGCATGATGAGTTTAAATGGTTAGAAGCAAAGTTTGGTACAAACTCTAGACTAAAGTTTTTGATAGTTTTTCATAACTTGCTAAATCTCGTAAAAGTCCTAATTTTAAGTTTATGGATTCATTTTGATTGGCTAAACTGTTTAGAAAATTGGTATAGAGTATAGAAATGGTGTCATGATTCTATTTGGCTCGAAAGTATAGGTTTGGTGGAGCTTTGAAGCAAGTGCCGAAACCTGAAAAACCAGATTTCAGGCTATCAGTCGACTGATACAGTATCAGTCGACTGATACCCGACAGTTCAGTTGGGTGAGGCAGGTTTCAATAAGTGTTCTTTTGCGAGTTTTTGAGAAAGGAAGTGTGACATGGTATCATGCATGACTACTTAAGTTAGAATATCATTCTTAGATGAATTTAAAAGAAAAAAAAAGATTTCCGCATTTCTTTTAGTCATGTATTAGAGTCGAGAAGTAGAGAAAAGTAACGATCCGTCTAAAGACAGTAAGAAGGCGGGTCGCTACACTGTGCATGGGTCCATCAACGTGATTTCTGGCGGCCCCACTTATGGGGACTCTAACTGAGCTCGGAAGTCTCAGGTCTGACGTTTAGACATCTATCAAGTGGGGAGCAGTTCCGCCCAAGCGCAAGGGCCGCAGATCAGTTTTGACCCCGCGGATCTACAAGGAGTGGAAGTACCTCACGATGATACTCTGGTCATCACCACAGTGATAGCAAATTATCAGGTCCACAGGACCATTGTGGATACGGGCAGTTCAGTAAATATCTTATACTTGAAAGTATTTGAGCAGCTGCAGATCGAGACTACTGAGTTGTAACCTGTGGCCAATCCTCTGTTTGGATTCACAGGGAATGAGGTCCAGCCGCTCGGCCAAATCCGACTGGTCGTCTCACTCGGAGAGGAGCCTTTGAGAAGAACCAGGTGGTCCACCTTCCTTGTGGTGGACGCACCTTCAGCTTATAATGCTATCCTGGGTAGACCAGCACTGAATGAATTCCGAGCCGTGGCGTCGACCTTCTATTTGAAGGTCAAATTTCCAGTAGGAAATCCGATCGGTGAGGCCAGAGGGGATAAGAAGGTGGCGCACCGGTGCTATGTCGATGACGTCTGAGTGGAGGTAAGGAAGACCTTCCGAGCCCCGCCGTCCAGTTGTAACATGGTGCAGTCCTCGCCCTGGGCTGAATTGATAGAGGAAAAGGAAAAAGTCCAGCTCCTACCAGACCGGGAGGAAACTAAGGTCAGAATAGCTCCTGGGCTGCCACCCGACCTCAAACAGTAGCTGATAGAGTGTTTGATCGAAAATCAAGACATATTCACCTGGTCCCAACAAGACTTGAAAGGGGTCAGACTCGAAATTATGGAGCAGAAGTTGCATGTTTACCTGGACGCCCGACCAGTGAAGAAAAGGAGAGAGACTTTAGCCCAGAGTAGAACAAAATCATCCAGGCTGAGGTGGAGAGACTGCTAGAGGCAGGACATATCTGAGAAGTACAATTCTTTGCTTGGCTAACCAATGTAGTGCTGGTTTCCAAGCCAGGAGGCAGGTGGCGAGTCTGCATCGACTTCAGAGACCTTAACAAAGCTTGCCCTAAGGATTGCTACCCGCTCCCCCGAATAGACCAGATGGTAGACTCCACCGTGGGGAGTGAGCTCATCTGCATGCTGGATGCCTATCAGGGGTACCATCAAGTGCCGCTATCCCCAGATGATCAAGAGAAGGTCAACTTTGTCACAGCCGAGGGCACCTATTGTTATACGATTATGCCATTCGGGCTCAAGAATGCAAAGGCCACATATCAGAGATTGATGAACAAGGTATTTAAAGAGCAGCTCGGGAGAAATGTGGAGGTGTATGTCGACGATATTCTCATCAAATCCCTCAAAGCCACTGATCTGATAGCAGATGTGAGAGAGACTTGTGGCACTCTCAGAAAGTATAGTCTCAATCTCAACCCGTCCAAGTGCCTGTTTGGAGCCAAGAGTGGGAAATTCCTCGGATACATCCTGACTGAGCGAGGAATAGAAGCTAATCTTGGTAAGGTAAAAGCCCTGCTCGACATGCCTCCACCCAGGAACCAGAAGGAAGTCCAGCGCTTGACAGGAAGGATCACTGCTCTCTCCTGATTCATCTCCCGGTCAGCTGATAGGAGTCTGTCCTTCTTCAAAATTCTACGCAAGGCCACCAGATTCCAGTGGGATGCCGAGTGTGACCAAGCTTTTGAAGAATTGAAGACTTACTTAGTCAGTCTGCCGGTGCTAGCCAAGCCTGAAGAAGGAGAGCCATTGTATGTTTATCTGTCCGCTACTGAGGGAGCTGTGAGTGTCGTACTGGTGACCCAGAAGGAGACCGAGCAACAACCGGTCTACTTCTTTGGGCATTTACTCAAGGAAACTGAGTGTAGGTATACTACACTCGAGAAATTGGCTTATGTGCTTGTATTGATGGCTCAGCGTTTGCGCCCTACTTCCTGGATCATCCGATCCGAGTGCTGACCAACAGCACACTCGGGAAGGTGTTAGTCAACCCCGAAATCTCAGGTCGGACGATTAAGTGGACAACAGAATTAAGTGATTATGATATTCAATACCAACCTCGGACTGCAATCAAAGCTCAAGCTTTGGCCGACTTTCTCAGCGAACTTCACATTGAAAAGGAAGAAGAGACTTGGAAGGTGTATGTGGACGGCTCGGCCACTCAGGCAGGGAGTGGCCTTGGAGTCTTGTTAGTGTCTCCTAAGGGAGACCAACTTCATCTGGTCGTACGCCTAGAGTACCCGACCACTAATAATCAGGAAGAATACGAGGCTCTCCTAGCAGGTCTGCAAGCAGCCAAGCATGTAGGGGCCACTTGAGTTATCTTGCACTAGGACTCTCAGTTAGTGACTCGACAGGTGGCGGGACAGTTTGAGGTAAACGACGAGAAGCTACAAGCTTACGTGGATGCCTACAAGCAGTTACAGGCAGAGTTTTAAGAGGTTCAGGTATTACAGATCCCCCAGGGAGACAATGCCAAAGCGGATGAGTTGGCTAGGCTAGCCAGTGTTGTCCATCCATGGGTTCTCCCCAGGCCTTCACCTCAGATCATGCTGGTGACCCAGGTTGAGAGGGAAATAGAAATAGAAATACAGGGAGACTGGAGGGCTCCATTCATAGCCTATCTACAAGAAGGAACTCTCCCAGATAATCTTGAGCAGGCAAGGATATTGAGGATAAGAGCATCCAGGTTTACTCTGATAGGAGATGCATTATACAAACGAGCTTTTTCCTGGCTGTTACTCAGATGCCTCGGGGAGGAAGATGCAGACTATGTATTAAGAGAGGTGCATTTGGGGTCCTGCGGAAATCACTCAGGAGGTCGGTCTATGGCGCGGAAGGTCTTATTGGCCGGCTACTTTTGGCCCACACTCCAGAAGGATGCCGAGAAGTTGGCCCTCTCTTGCCTTTTGTGTCAGAAGTACCAAAATTTATCGCACCGACCAGTCGAGATGTTAAGAACGTCCACTGTATCTTGTCCCTTTGATCAATGGGGCATGGATATAGTGGGGTCATTCCCCCGGGCAGCTGCTAAGAAGAAATTCTTGTTAGTGGCAGTAGACTATTTCTCCAAGTGGATTGAAGTAGAGGCCTTGACCCGGATTACCGAGTAGGTGTAAGTACCCCTGGTTGATTTTAATGTGATCAACCGATTTAAGTTAGGTCCTGGTATGTTTAATCCCTCTGCTAAGTGTGCAGGAGCTTAGGTACGGAGGAAGTCGAGCGTAAGACGTAGCGGACGAGAAGGATTGTGCGAGGAAGTGAGCCGACGGGCTCGGTACAATCCGAGGGATGCGGAAGCTGCGGAAGAGTACGCCGGTGGAGCGAGAAGGACGTGCGCGGTGTCCGAGGGACGAGAAGCCGGGAGGAAGGACGCTCGAGGGGCGAAAGGCCGGAGTCGGGTTCGGGTGAGCCTAACTCCGGTTGGCCGGAAATCACCCAGAAGATGAACCAAAAGACTGGTCAGTTTGACCAAGTCAAACCAGGCACCTAAAACAAAAAGAATTTTATTTGTTGCTGTGAAGATTCGAACCAGCAACCTCGCCTACATATATCACCAATCTTACCGACTAAGATAAAGAAGAGATGTGATTAAAGTTGTTGCGAGCAAATGATAAAGTTATTTATCTGTTGCGAGCAGAAGACAAAGTTATCTCTTAAATGATAACTTTATCATTTAATCAGATCCAATAGATGTAGTTTAATCCCATCCAAGATCAGCCATCCAGATTACATCCATGGATCAACGGCCAAGAGAAAATTCCTCAACAATCAACAATCCAGATTTATTCTCTTAGGCTATAAATAGGCTTAGAGTTTTAACCTTTTTAATCATTCTTATTCATTCTTGTAAAATCTCTAAAAGTCTAGTGTGCTACTTTTGTAAGGCTTCTCCGCCACAAGGAGATTTTTACTGAGCGTCCACTGCCTTGGAAGCAACGTCCTTAGTTGCGACCAAGTTTTTTTTAAAGACGAGTGCCTTCTATTTTCATATTTTTTTTACCGTCTATTCATCCCCCTCTAGCCGGTCCAACCCGATCCAACAAGTGGTATCAGAGCCAAGATCGCTGCAGAAGGACTAATCGCCGACTGCAGCAATTTCAAGAAAAATGGTTGGAGCCGTAATCTACCCGCCGAAGTTTGAGGGGGAGTTCGCGATGTGGAAGCGCCGAATGCAGGTATTTTTTAAAACTGATATTGAATTGCTAATAATAATGAAAAATGGTTTTTCAGTTCCTAAAGACAACAACGGCAAGGATAAAGAAATAGAGTCATGGACCAAGAAGGAGAAATCAGACTTTGAAGCAAATGGCAAAGCTGAATTTCATCTACTAGCTGTTCTTCCCGCACAAGAAGTTAACTGCATCGAGAATTACAACTCTGCAAAAGAGCTCAGGGAGAAATTCCTGGAATTGCATGAAAGTACCTCAGAGGCAAAACTAAAGGCCACTTGGGACGAGTCCTCGTCAGAGGAGTCAGAAGGTCAAGAATACGCGGGACTTGCATTAATGGCAAATCATCAAGAAGGGAGCACTGATGAAGGGGGAGAGATGTCAGAAGAAATCGACGACGAAGAAAAAACCTCGCTTTTCGAAAGCGACCCGGTAAGTGAGGTCTGTTTTCTTCCTCATGATCAATTATATGCAGGAGTTAAAGCTTTGCTCAAATCTAATTGTAGATTAGAAAAAGAAAATTAAAAATTAAAAAATGAATTAACACTTATATCCTTGTCTGAAATTTTGGAAAATGAAAATGATAATTTGAAAAACTTAGTGCAAAAATTAGAGCTTGATATTGCATATTTACACCAAAAGAAAAATAGATTTCCTGATAATTTAAATTGGTATTTTAAAAATCATAAGGGCCAATTTAAAAAGGTGCCCAAAAGCTATATTCCGCCTAAGTTTTTAATTAATCATGTAGACAAGAACTTATTTTGGGTTCCTAAATTTGTATTAAACTGATAATTTTTTTTTGGTTATCATATATGTGTGCATTTTGTTTCTCTAACAAAAATTATGTCTTTATTTTTTTTTGCACAATTATGCTGTCTATCTACTGAAACTTCTTTCAATATTTTTTCAAATATTTTTTCCCCTCGAAATTTGAAATTAAGAGTTTAGGGGAAAGACTCATCACAATTTTTTTTTCAAATTTTCCGAAGTATTTTTTCTAATTTTTTAAAATTTATTCTGCAAGAACTCTTATGTGTTAGTTTGTCATTTTTGGACTTGATGAACGAATTTAAAACTCAAAATTTTTGTCCAAACTCATATCTTCATTTCGACTTTAACAAAAATATTCAGATTTTTTTTGATTTTTTATTAATTATTTATCGAAATATGATTTTTTTTTCAAAATTCGATAGAAAAATATTTTGACAGGATTCGATTTTATTTTTGGAACTCCTCATCAGCTGTGGATTTTATCAAAAAAAAAATTAGATTTTATTTAAGTCATTTTTTTCAAAAAAAAATGGAATTAACTTTGAAAAAATATGTCATTTTAAATTTGAAAAATCTGTGGCAACGCGATTTTTTTTCACCTAGAATATTTTTTATTGCACTTAAAATTTTTTCTTCTTCCCTAATTATATTTCCCCATTTTTTGATGTGATCAAAGGGGGAGGAATAGTATTAAGTTAAGGGGTAGAATTATAATTTACTCGAAATTTAAGTTTTTGTAAACTTAAACTGTTTACATTATTATGCATGTTTTTTTTATTTTGATTACCCTAACTTAACTCGGATTGATGCACATCAAAAAGGGGGAGATTGTAAGTACCCCTGGTTGATTTTGATGTGATCAACCGATTTAAGTTAGGTCCTGGTATGTTTAATCCCTCTGCTAAGTGTGCAGGAGCTTAGGTACGGAGGAAGTCGAGCGTAAGACGTAGCGGACGAGAAGGATTGTGCGAGGAAGTGAGCCGACGGGCTCGGTACAATCCGAGGGACGCGGAAGCTGCGGAAGAGTACGCCGGTGGAGCGAGAAGGACGTGCGCGGTGTCCGAGGGACGAGAAGCCGGGAGGAAGGACGCTCGAGGGGCGAAAGGCCGGAGTCGGGTTCGGGTGAGCCTAACTCCGGTTGGTCGGAAATCACCCAGAAGATGAACCAAAAGACTGGTCAGTTTGACCAAGTCAAACCAGGCACCTGAAACAAAAAGAATTTTATTTATTGCTGTGAAGATTCGAACCAGCAACCTCGCCTACATATATCACCAATCTTATCGCCTACATATATCACCAATCTTACCGACTAAGATAAAGAAGAGATGTGATTAAAGTTGTTGCGAGCAAATGATAAAGTTATGTATCTGTTGCGAGCAGAAGACAAAGTTATCTCTTAAAGGATAACTTTATCCTTTAATCAGATCCAATGGATGTAGTTTAATCCCATCCAAGATCAGCCATCTAGATTACATCCATGGATCAACGGCCAAGAGAAAATTCCTCAACAATCAACAATCCAGATTTATTCTCTTAGGCTATAAATAGGCTTAGAGTTTTAACCTTTTTAATCATTCTTATTCATTCTTGTAAAATCTCTAAAAGTCTAGTGTTCTACTTTTGTAAGGCTTCTCTGCCACAAGGAGATTTTTATTGAGCGTCCACTGCCTTGGAAGCAACGTCCTTAGTTGCGACCAAGTTTTTTTTAAAGATGAGTGTCTTCTATTTTCATATTTTTTTACTGTCTATTCATCCCCCTCTAGCCGGTCCAACCCGATCCAACAGTAGGCAGTCAAGAAGTTCCTATGACAACATATTCTCTGTCGATATGACATACCTCACAAGTTGGTGTCAGATAATGGTCGGCAGTTTCAGGGCCGGATGATAAGAGAATGGTGTAAAGGCTTTGGGATCAAGCAGGCCTTCACTTCAGTGGCTTATCCCCAAAGTAATGGGCAGGCTGAAGTGGCTAACAGAGAGATTCTGAAGGGGCTCAGAGCTAAGTTAGATCAAGTTGGTGGGTCTTGGATGGATGAACTACCCGGTATTCTATGGGCTCTCCGAACTACCCCCAAGGAGGGGTCGGGGTGCACGCCTTTCCAGTTGGTATACGGCAGTGAAGCTGTAATCCCCATGGAGGTCAGCTGCGAGTCTGACAGAAGACATCTGGACGGGAATGACAACGTCGAGAAAAGACGAGTGGAGCTAGATCTGATTGAGGAGGTTAGGGCTAAAGTCACGGTTCGCATGTCTGCTTACCATTAAAGGATGCAGCGCCGATACAACCAGGGAGTTATACCTCAAAGTTTTCAAGTAGGGGACAAGGTATGGAAAAGGATCAAGCCAGTGGGGGAGGTAGGCAAGCTGGAACCTCAGTGGAGTGGCCCCTTCCTGGTGGTCAAGGCACTGGGATCGGGAGCTTATTACTTGCAGGATTCTCAAGGAAAGCAGCTGGGAAGACCCTAGAGTGCGGTGCACTTAAGATTGTATCGTGAGGAGAGTGGAGGGACATAATCCTTGTAATTGTACCTCGGAAATATGATAGTAAGAGCTCCGATCGTCCAAAAGGCAGAGTACACAAGTTATAAGTGGGCATGCTCCCACGCACCCACCGGACTCGGCGCCGATCGGGCGTGGCGTTCCACGTTCGGTTGGGCCCGGTCAGGCGTGGCATTCCACGTTCGGTCAGGGTAAGTCGGACGGTGTCCAGACTCTTGCTAAGGCAAGTTATAAGTGGGCATGCTCCCACGCACCCACCGGACTCGGCGCCGATCGGGCGTGGCGTTCCACGTTCGGTCGGGCCCGGTCGGGCGTGGCGTTCCACGTTCGGTCAGGGTAAGTCGGACGGTGTCCAGACTCTTGCTAAGGCAAGTTATAAGTGGGCATGCTCCCACGCACCCAACGGACTCAGCGTCGATCGGGCGTGGTGTTCCACGTTTGGTCGAGCTCGGTCGAGCGTGGCATTCCACGTTCGGTCAGGGTAAGTCGGACGGTGTCCAGACTCTTACTAAGGCAAGTTATAAGTGGGCATGCTCCCACGCACCCATCAGACTCGGCGCCGATCGGGCGTGGAGTTCCACGTTCGGTCGGGCCCGGTCGGGCGTGGCGTTCCACGTTCGGTCAGGGTATGTCGGACGGTGTCCAGACTCTTGCTAAGACAAGTTATAAGTGGGCATGCTCCCACGCACCCACCGGACTCAGCGCCGATCGGGCGTGGCATTCCACGTTCGGTCGGGCCTGGTCGGGGGTGGCACTCCACGTTCGGTCAGGGTAAGCCAGACAATGTCCAGACTCTTACTCAAGAAAAATATGAAGCAACACATTTCCACAATATCTGTCGTCGGGGCGTGGTTTCCCACGTTCAGACAGACGAGTTAAGTAGTTGGTCAGCTAGTCGGAAGCATGCAGGAAGGCCGAGTCAGGGTGCCGACCCGACCGAGCAACAGCGCCGAGTCAGGGTGCCGATCCGACCGAGCAACATCGCCGAGTCAGGGTGCCGACCCGACCGAGCAACATGGCCTAGGCAGGGTGCCAACCCGATCGAATAACACCGCCGAGTCCGGGTATCGACGCGACCGAACGAAATAATCGAGTACGGATGCCGACAGGACTGAGCAGCTAATAGCTCAAGTGGCCCGAGCAACTAATAGCTCAAGTGGCCCGAGCAATTAATACTTAGCGAAAATTCACTACATAGCTTAAAGTGTCGACATTCGACGAACAAGCTGGATGTGCCGAGTGAACGACACTTAGTAAAAAGCTCATACCTTGCTAACAAACGAGCAAAGTAATATAACAAGCAGAGTGGAAAAACAAAGAGTCCGCGTAATTAAAGCAAGGCCCCTGGCCATTACAAAATTAGTCCTCATAGGCCGAGTCAGGTAAAACCATATTGACACCAAAATCTTAAGGCCCTGAGGCCAAGCAATAATAAAGTAAGGAAAGATCTAAACCTAGTCTAAGTGAATGGAGGGAAAGCATCGTCAGGGATCCCTGCCCTGACCCGAGTGGGCTTCACGGCATTGGGAGGAAGATCTGGGGGGAGATGGCCGACCTCCGTTAATTGCTGAATAGCGCTCCGCACGCCGAACATGATCATGCCACTGGTGTGCACCGTCACTTGGTCGAGGAAAGAGTCGGACTGAATGTAAGCCAAGCGGGCCGCCTCGATCCGCGCTGACTCGCCTGACTTGTAGTCCTCCAATTCCATCTTCAACCGAGCGAGTTCAGCGTCCTTTCCTTGAATAGTCATTGCCTGAGCCGCCAGCTATTTCTCTTTGTTTGCTAGCTGAGCGTCGAGAGCTCGAAAGGCTTCTTGCTGCGCTGCCAGCTCCGTTTCTTTATTCTTCAAAGCGAGCTGGGTTTGGTTGTGAGCTGTGGTCGACTCCTTTAGTTGTTGTTGGAGGCCCTTAGCCTCTGCGGCTTTCTTGTCCCAGTCGGAACGAGCTCAGGTGTTGCGAGCCTGGAGGATTTTCTTTTCACCCTCTAGATGGCCAACCCGGTTGGACAGTCGCTCCACTTCTTGAGCGGCGGCAGCCATGGCTTGATGTTCTTCCTCCGACCGAGCCTCAAAATCTGATAGCTGCAACCTTAATATAGTTATTTCTGAGCGTAGCTGATCCAAGCCCTCATCGCCCGGAGGGAGGGTGCAGTGAGCCAGCTTGTTGTCTAGTTCCTTTACTTTCATTTCGACCACCCGGCGCTCCCTAATGTTTGTGATTAAGGCCTGACCGACCGACCGACTCCTAGCCCAATGCTACACAATAGTAAGGATACTATTAGAGTAAATGGAAATGAAGACAAGTAAGGAGAAGAAGGGAATACCTGAGTGGCTTCCATGAAAAAAGTATCGGCTAGACTCATAGGGTTCGTATCCATGGTCAGTGCCCGTCCTTGGTCCCAGCTGGCAACCAATCGACCGTGTAGGTTAAGTGGATGAGGCTGAACTATCTGGGTCTGGGAGGTCGCCGAGGGAAGTTGGATGTCTACCATTGGTCTGGGAGGTGAGTGCATCGCCAAAAGAGCCTCTGTGGCATCGACGTTTGATGCATCCGCCAGAGGGATTCGAGGAGATGGGACAGTGCTTGAGGTCGAAGCTCCCGAGCGATGCCCTACGGAGGACAAAGTCAGGGCACCTGGACGAGTTGTGGTTGGAGTCGAGCTCCGCGTGCCCGACCGAAGGGGGGCTGAGCTGGAAGACGGTGCCAGAGTGCCAGCTGGAGCACGATCCGAGTGAGGGGTCGGGGTAACTTGACCTCCCGAAGCCGGTCCCTGAGCCGAGGGTACACCAAAGGAGATAGTAACTCAACGGTGCTTCCTCGTCAGGCTCTCAGTAGTGGCCTGCTCAATTTCTTCTTCTTCTTCCTACGCTTGATCGGTCGTCCCCTCATCCACCACTTGAGGGATCTCGTCAGATCTTCCGCTCGGGAGATCGTCCGCTGAGTCATCATTCCTTGCGGCGGATCGCTCAGGGGTTGGGGCAGCGTGTATGGGCAGCACCGCTCGATCAGCCGCCAACTTAGCTGCCAAAGCCTCCATGGCTTCTTCCTCCAAAGCCATTGCCTCAGTAACCCGGGTTGCGTACATGGTTTCGGCTACACCAGGGAGAGAATTTTAGTTAGCATTAACAAGCTTACAAATCGAGTAAAAACTTACCGAGCGTGTCGGGTAACTCCGCTGGGATCTGACTCAGCCGAAAGAGATACAGCATGCCCTCGATCAGCAACTTGCCCGCGTGGTAGCGGGTTCCTCCGAGTTTCGAGAAGGCAAACTGGTAACCTGGGTCTGAGCGAAGATCCTTGGGCATTAAAGGCTCGTTAGGAAGATCATCTACCCACTCGGTGGGCCAGGACGGAGTGGGGACCGACTTAATGTAGAAGAAATGGGACTTCCAACTTTTGTTGGAAGACGGGACCTTCTCCAAAAAGGCCGACTTGATCCGAGATTGGAAGTAGAAGTTCCCGGGCTCTTGTTTCTTAAGATAATAAAAGTAGTTAAACACACGGGGTTCTAGAGGGACCTCATAGGCGGTGAAAAGGATCATGGTGTTGCACAAGATCCTAATCGAATTAGGAGCCAGTTGAGACAAAGATATTTGGAAATATCGGCAAATCTCGCGGAAGAAGGGGTGGAGAGGATGGCGAAGTAATTTAAGGGAGGTCCGTGGGGTCAGTCCCGACGGTCCGGGAGAGCCATTAGATGGTCCTCAGGTATTTGGTAGTCTATATGTAAGGTTTCTAAATGACCTAGGGTTAGTGATGAACGAGTGGTTACATACCACGGCTCGGGGGGAGCGGATGACTCGGCCATCCAAACGAGGTCGGGAAAGACAAAGAACAGACTCGGTGAGGGAAAGGAATACCTAAGGACGAGGTTCGCCGGAAACACTGGTCGCCGGAGCTCGAGGAGGTTGGGCGGCGGAGATCAAACGAGAGCAGGAGGAAAAGCAGAGGTTAAGGTAACAAAGGGTAAAACTGATGGGTAAAACCTATTTATACTACCGGCGGCGCGAGGAGGACCGTTCGATGTGGAAGGAGAAAAAGGCGGTCTCAGATCCTGACCGTCCGTTCCCCATCATTCCCTAGGTCTCGAAGCTTCGCCTGTACGCCGCACGAGCCATGCTGATGACGCCTCGATGCCAGAGGCCTCCAGTCGGGAGGTGACACGTGGTCTCGCATTAATGGGTGATTTGACGGGAGATCTGGCATTTAAGAAGAGAGATTAGGAGTATGAGGTGACACGTGAGAAGGCGGGAAGGGGGTGTGTCCGACCGGGCCGAGAGCCTAGTCAGTTGGACTAAGTGCCTCCTTCGACTAGACTTGAAGGGGAGTCTTGTGATCAGGCCGAGTGATTTTTAAAGAGGATTGGAGGCCCGGTAGTGTTTGATCGAGCATGATCCGCATTAAAGATGGTTAAGCCGGGTTGTCCCCGACCGTATGGGTCGGGCCTAAGGCATAGCTGGAAGAATGGAGGTCGAGACAGATAAGACCCCGGTTCAGCTTCAGACGATTGGCCACTCGAGGTCGGGCACCCGAGGTAAGCCACTCAGGGTCAGGCACCCGAGGTCGGTCACTCGGGGTCAGACACCCAAGGCTAGTCACCCGGGTCAGCTCGAGGTCGGCCACTCGGGGTCAGGCACAGGAGGTAGGTCGCTCGGGGTCAGACACCCGAGGGCAAGCACCCGAGGTCGGTCGCTCGGGGTCAGACACCCGAGGTCAGTCACCCGGGTCAGCTCGAGGACGGTCACCCGAGGTTGGCCACTCGGGGTCAGGCACCCGAGGTAGGTCGCTCGGGGTCAGACACCCGAGGTCGGCCACTCGGGGTCAGGCACCCGAGGTCGGCCGCTCGGGGTCAGACACCCGAGGTAGGTCGCTCGGGGTCAGACACCCGAGGTCGGCCACTCGGGGTCAGGCACCCGAGGTAGGTCACTCGGGGTCAGACACCCGAGGTCGGCCACTCAGGGTCAGGCACCTGAGGTCAGTCACTTGGGTCGGGTGTCCCCAGCCGAGCGCCCTAAGTTCGCCCCGCGTGTGGAGACCTCGAATCCAGACTTGTCCGACCGACTCCAACTACTAGTTAGGGTAGGCCGACCGAACAGCTGTAAAACCGCCTCTGTAGTAATAGCATAGTAAACCTCTGACATAATCATCACTTGACAGAGCCGCCTGACAGGGCCGACGGGTGTTAATGAGCTCTAGAAGTGACAGTTAGACAGGGTGTTAGGCGGCTGTGGCAGTCTCATAGGGTTCATAAAGCTACTACGAGCTCAGTCTGCCAGCTGACCATTCCTTAAATGAGACATGACAGCTCTGACACAGCAGAGAGCTCACCCTCCCCTATATAAACCCCCCTTTGAGGCTCCAAAAGGGGGATTTGCTGCCATTTTACAACCACACCACCACTTTGTGAGCCCCGTTTTGGTTTGAGCCGAGTGACTTGAACTTGATCCCTATTGGAGCTCGAGTCCGACCCCCTGAGTTACAGCAGACCGGGTCGTCTTGGTCAGACCGAGTCAGCCGGGCGAGAACCGACTCTTCACTTGTCGACAGGATCAATAATGTTGAAACTGCACATTCTATCTTGTTGTGTGCATATGTTTCTAGCGAGTTCTGGGAGGAAGCTATTCTTACTGCAGTCCATTGTATCAATAGAATTCTATCTTCTATTACATCTGGTTTCTCTCCTTTTGAAAAATTATATGGTTATGTTCCTGATTATTTATCTTAATAGTTTTTGGATCTACATATCTTGTCCTCCGTCCTCATGTTGAACGTAGTGAGTTTGGTTCTCGGTCTATTCTTTGTGTTTTTCTTGGCTATGGCGAGGGCCAAAAAAGATATCGATGTTATGATCCAGTTAGTCAAAAACTCTATGTCTCACGTCATGTTATTTTTCTTGAACACATTCCATTCTATTCCATTCCCTCTAACACTCCTAAGCTTAGAAAATCTGATCTCACTTGTATTGATCTCTTTTGCATAGACTCTGATGATATGTTGTCTCATGTTTTCCCATAAGTAGACCACCCTAGCATCTCTTCTTCTAATGATGCTATTTACAGGATTGACACTCATACAGATTCTGCTCATCAACTTCCTGATGATCCCCCCCCACTCCTACTGCTTCCCATAATGCTCCTATGATATCGGATCCTCCTCCTCGTTACTCTCAATGATCCCGTAAGTATACTCAATTGCCTGATTTTGTGTATTCTATTTATTCTAGTTCTTTTTCTTCCTTTTTGGCTTCTATTTGCCAATTGTCTGAGTCCTCCTCTTATAGAAAGGCTTCTCTTGACCCTCTTTGGCAGCAGGCTATGGTAAAAAAAATTTCTACTTTATATCAAACAGGTACTTGGGATCTTGTTCCTCTTCCTTTGGAGAAGCGTGTGATTGGTTCTCGATGGGTATATAAGATCAAAACTAAATTTGATGGGTCAGTTGAGCGGTATAAAGCGCGTTTGGTTGCTAAGGGATTTTCTTAACAATATGACATTGATTATGAGAAACCTTTGCTTCAGTTTCCAAGCTTGTTACTATCCGTACTCTCATTGCAGTTGCATATGTTCGTCAGTGGTCTATTTTTTAGATGGATATTAAAAAAAACTTTTTTAAATAGAGATCTTCAAGAAGAAGTCTACATGATGCCTCCACCGGATGTCACTTACAATCCTGGTAAAATTTACAGACTAAAAAAGGCTCTTTATGGCCTTAAACAAGCTCCTCGAGCTTGGCTTGACAAGTTCTCTATTGTTATTGAATCTCTTGGCTTTCTTCCTAGTCAACATGACTCTACTCTTTTTGTTCGTTGTACTTCGTCAGCTCGTACGTTACTCTCTCTTTATACTGATGACATGATTAGTACAGGGGATGATATAAGTGGAATAGAAGAATTGAAACTACATTTGACTTGTGAGTTTGGAATAAAAGATTTGGGTCTTTTGTGTTATTTTTTAGGACTTGAAGTAGCTTATTCTCCTCGTGGTTATCTTCTCTCACAATCCAAATATATTTGTGACATTCTAGAGCAAGCTCATCCATCTGACACTCGCATTGTCGATACTCCACTTGAGATTAATGTTTGGTAGTCTTCAACTGATGGTGTTCCCTTGCCAGATCCTTCTTTATATCATACTTAGTAGTCTAGTGTATCTAACCATCACTAAACCTGTCATTGCTTATGTTATACACATTGTCAGCTAGTTTGTTGCTTCTCCCACTTCAGTACATTGGGGAGCTGTGCTTCGCATCCTTCGATATTTTCGAGGTACCCAGTTTTATAATCTTCTTTATCCTTCCACTTTTATATTAAGTTGTGTGCCTATTCAAATATAGATTGGGGTGGTGATTCTACAGATCGTAAGTCCACCATAGGATTTTATATTTTCTTGAGAGATTCTCTTATATCTTAGAAGAGTAAAAAGTAAAATTTTATCTCTCGTTCTTCTATCGAAGCAAAATATCGTGTTGTGGCCTCTACTTCTACTGAAATTGTTTGGTTACGTTGGTTACTTGTTGATATTGGTGTTTTTCTCTCGAACCCTACTCCTATGTATTGTGACAACTCTAGTGTTATTTAAATTGCTCAAAATTCTATTTTTCATGAACGCACCAAGCATATCGAGATTGATTGTCATCTCACTCGACATCACTATCAGAATGGTATCATCACTTTGTCATTTATCTCATCTTCTATGTAAATTGCAGACTTGCTCACCAAGGCGCATTCCACTGCATGTTTTTAGTTTTTGATTAACAAACTCTCGATGTTTCTGTTAAAGCATCATGAGTTTGAGAGGGATATTAGTATATAATAAAAAAATATTTATATAAGGATAGAATTTGTTTAGGGTAGAATTAGTCTTTTAAATTTATTATTACTTGTGTATATATATATCTCCTTTTTATATATAAAACCTAAGTTTTATAAATATAATTATCTAGCCGTCATTTATTTTCTTCTTTTTCTTATCTCTCTCTCCTTCTCTTTGCATCAATTTTAGATTACATTTGCATTGTTTTCACTTTAAACATTATATCTCCGAGTAGAGTTGCCCCCAATCGCTCCTAGATGTGCTCCCCGAGTGGAGCATTAGGCGCTCCCAAGCGGAGCAGCATGCTCCCCTTGAATGGAGTAGCAGACTATCCCCCAGTCAGGTGTCAAGAAGACTCTCCCGAATGGAGAGGTGCACATCTATAAGCGGATGTTCTCGAGAGAAGCAACATACGCTCCCAAGCGTTTAACAACGTACTCCCCCAAATGGAGCAGCATACTATCCTGAACGACCCACTTCACCATCTATGTTCCAGAGAATAGGAGGCAGTGTAGGATGGGAGTTCTTGATCGAGTTGATCGACATTACCAACCTGGCGAATAGTCGTTCAGCCGAATGAGTGGGCTTTGTCTCAAGACCCCGATGATGTGACACTCTTGTTTCTCCTTTCGAATATTAAGTCCCTTTCAAGCCCAAAAGCTTAACCATCTTAGGGTTCATGGGTCGACCTACCAAAAAAAATATCAGTCTTTTAGAAAAGTTAGTGTTTACTGTCACATCATTCAATTTGTTAGAACACGTGGGATACTATTACCTATCCCTGCTCCCCTAATGTCTCTACCCATGACATGACATGTCATACCAATGATCGTGAGATACTAATGTCCTCTATCTTATCACGATAGATACATCATTAATACAGGGATATGGTACAGAACATTATAAAAGGAGAAGAGGAGCATATTACAAGTACGCAATGAAATAGTAACTCCTACTAGCCTATTTCTTTGATTTTCTCCACCGCTTCCATAATACTTATGATCCCGACCTTGCCTACGGGAAGGTCAGCCGGGCCCGCCAGTCAGCCTGGCGCCTTGGAGGGATAGCAGGACAGGTCAGCAAAGATATCATCAGGGGGGTTCTCGAGCCCAGGGACCCTCGGGGCCATGTTTGGCTAGCCGTAAATGGGGTCGGTCGGGCCGACCCCCAACTCCTCTTAACTCAGTCGGACGCATGGCTGCCCACACTTCCTGGCCATTCTCCAACCTGAATCTAGGTCGTGCGCTACAATTGGACGCGTGGCAACCCACGCTTCGATACCATCACGAAGATTGGATATCTAGCAAGATCAGGCAGAAATCACTCGACCAACCCCCGACTCAGGGCGTACCCTGCGCCTCCACTTTACCAGTCGAACGCGTGGCGGCCCACGCTCACTAACTATTATCCGACCCGATCTTGGTACTCAGACACGCCGGTCGACGCTTGGGGTACGGGCTATCTCGCCCCTACGCCCCCTATATCATTATGTCCAGGGTACGACCCTACTAACGAGGTTCGGCGCACCTTACTCATCTCTGACACTTCTCGCGGTCAGTCCTCCAATCCAGTAGTTTCGTACTGCTCGAGCACCCCGTGCCACGCTGCGCCACTCCTAAGTGCTCCCTACGAGCTGACAATTATCACACCCTTGTCTTGTCGACACGTATAAGGGTTGTTAGCTCCCCTGGCTATATAAACTTCGCATTCCTCCTACCGCAGGTACGTCCATATGCGCGCACAAGCTCTCTAATCTACTACCTTATTTCCATTCCACTACACTATTGTGCCTGCGAATACTGACTTGACCGTCAGAGTGCCTGACTGGGGAAACCCCCGGCGGGTTCATTAACGGTCGCTGTTTTGCATTGCTAAGCCGGAGCGCCGCCAGGTCGCCACCACCTCACCAGCTCGTGCCACCTGGGAGACCATCCGGCCCTTGGGATCGCCACCTCGCATCGCGACAGGATCAAATTTGGCACTAGAAGGAGGGACATCTAGCCTGATCAGAAGCGAAGATGGAGGAGCCCAACTGGGGTCCGATGACCATCACTCCCGAAGAATCTAAGAACCTCTTCGCCACCCATGCCAGGGAACCTAGCTGGGGCTGACACGAGCGGGCGACCCTGCGATGTGGCCCCAAAAGCCCCAAGCGCCCACTCTATCGGAAGGTGAGGCATCCGTATCACACCGGACGAGAGTAGACCACACGTGGGAACGCAGTGCCGAAAGGAGTATGTATGGTCTTACGCAAGGCAACCGGTAAAGAGCTCTGACCCTTTGGGTTGGTAAAAAGGTGAATTTTGCAATCTCCGCTCATCCGGAGAAAGTCCAAGCCCTCTCNGGTTGGCACATATACATCCTTTTATTTATTAATTATCCATGTCTTCTAAGTTAACTAATGTAAGATTATGGCAAATATGTACATTAATAAAGGGAGAGGGAGACTGAAGAAGATTTAGTTAACAATGATAAAATAAGATAAAATTTATTTCAATATAGATAACAATATAGCAGGGATCGAGCCCAATGACGTAGGAAGATCCATATAACCGATCCCACTTAGTAGGATAAAAGACTTTGTTGTTGTTGTTGTTGTTGTTGTTGTTGTTGTTCTAAGTTAATTAGTGAAAACAATCTATTTCAGCATTGTTTTTGCTCAAATGAAATTTAGGTAATACTAATAATTTTAACTACGAAGCCTGCAAAATTTAAAAGGGAAAACAAGTAATAAAATAAATTTGTGATTTGTCACCTAGATTAACTCTTGCTGTTCTTTTTTCCCTATCGAAATAGCTTGGAAGATACCAGATAATTCAAGCATTGCTATTCCAACAGTTACATAGCTTTATGTGCCATCCTCCACCTAAATCAATTTTTTTATATATGCTTATATCATCTAGCTGAGATGCACAAAGGGTCAAGTCGTGTTCCTTGATGAAACCTATCTACTGAGCATCTGACTTCATTTATTCATGAATGTGAAAAATCTAATGATTATCAACTTGCATGATAAAATTATCACCAAAAAGATATCTAAGTAATTAGATCAATGTTTAAACTAATGATACAAAGTAAAACACGGTCTGGTAAAAGAGTTAGCCCGGTAGAGAGAATAACAATGGTTGATTACATAACAGCTAGCAAATCTAGGAGGAGATGATGGAACCACTCACACTTGACTTTTAGCACCTCATTTCTTCATTTCCATCAGAACCAAGCATAAGGCTGTAATAATAAAAGGGAAAACCCATGTCTTAGTTCTGATCGACAGGCCTCAGAATTCCATATATCATGTCTCATTGGGCAAAAGTCCAACTAAACCTTTCAGGGATAAATTCAGACTTGCCCGGCTGAGCTTCAATCAGGAATGACAACAATCTAGGAAGACATAGTTCAAGAACCCTCGTAATTCAATAGAAGTCAAATCATGCACACGTCAAAACCAATTTCCCACCAAATCTTATGCCAGAAACGAACGAGAAGTTAATGTGGCCATAAATTAGGGAAAGTTTCGGTCGTCAAAATTTCTCTCGAAGAAAACTAAACAGAACGATGCGGATGAAGAGCGGATCTATCCATACCGGTCAGGGCGGGATCTAATCTGCGAGGCTGAAGGCTGCGGTGGCTGCGGCGATGGATGGATTGGACGGGGAGCAAAGACAAAGAGGGAGAGGAGGAGAAAGAGCGGACGAGAATGGTGTGAGGAGGAGGCGGAGAAGACAACGGGCAACCGTGAAGTTCTCCGTCGGAGCACGAATCCAAAAGGTAAGCGGTCTGTTGACCATCAGACCCTTTCTCTATGCGTGCGCTCGCGATCCGCTGAATTTTAGTCTTGTTTAACCTTAAAACATTGTCGGTGACTCAGTGCGGGCGTTTTTTTTTCCTTTCAGGCGTCTGAATTTTTTTTTTTGTTTTTAAGTCAGTGTTTCGATGTGTATAATTGTTCATCCATCGTGTTTTTTATCTTCTGTTTACATTTTAAATCGAAAACCGGTGTGATTTTATAGTTGCTATATAATTTACGGTAGATATGATTTCAAAATCACTATAATATATATTTAATTTATGGGAAAGTATTTATGTTGTACTAATTATAAAGTGTCACGCATTATTATATTATTTAGTAATTACGAAATTATAATAGCATGATTTATCAACCTTCTCATTTAATATTCGCAAGGTAACTGTGTTTTCGTAACTGCTACATGACAATTCCATCGGTTCACTAAAGCATAGCTATTACAGTGTATATATATATATATATATATATATATATATATATATATATATATATATATATATATATATATATATATATATATATATAAACTATAATTTTATAACGAATACAATGTGTTTGACTGATTCAAAAATTAAGAGGGAGTAACTGAGTAATTATATATATTGAAGTAAAAGATAATATTTATCATCGATCCATGAATAGATACATACAGGTAGATGATAAATCATCAACGATATTTTTTGTCAGCACGGTGACCTATGCATAGAGATGGTTAAATATTTTACGAGTCATTTTTATCCGTTGAAAATTGATCTTATAATTTATTGAAATAATTATTCATGCAGTACCCACCATGTCAACTTACAAATAATTATATATCTTTAAAGTAAAATATAATAACATTCATCCTAAATCTCAATATCACCAATCTTTTTAACTAAATATAGGCATATAAATCATGAAATATTTTACCATAATATAGTGAAAGAGATCAGATATTTTTATCTACTGGAAATGAATATTAAGATCTATTAGAGTAATAATAATATATTTAAATATAGAAAAGTACGAAGGTTTGACAAATCTATTCCTTTGACGGATACCCTTTCTTCATTTTTGCAATAAAAAAAATTAGTGAAAAAGCATTTTAAAATATTTTTATATTCATCGCATATACTAAAAAATGATTGAATCTAGCATTATTCAATCTAATTTGGCTAGGTCAATTTGGTCAGGTGGCCGGAACTGATCAAGTGATTCGAGTCAGTTGATTCACACAGGATCTCAAATTCTCAATCGTCTATCTCGTGTGGTGCAAATTACCTCAGTCCGAACTCGGGCAGGCCCGTGGGGCATCTCAATCGTCTATCTCAACCCGCATTATGAGTCTCACCTTACCACCGTCCGCTCCTTCTGGTTAACACATATTTAACACACGACCTACTAACTCCTCGTTTCGGATTCTAGGGTTTTCGTGCCGACGCAGCTGCGGCGAACAGAGAGCGAACGCGAACTCATCCCTTTCGATTCCCTCAAAACATGGCGACCCAAATGAGTAAGAAGCGAAAGGTGTAAACAATTGTAGCCCGAGATTCGTCTCTTCCTGATTATTTCTTTCTTCGCGTCTGATTTTCGTCGAATGTCGTCTCCGTGTCGCAGTTTGTGGCGGACGGGGTGTTCTTCGCGGAGTTGAACGAGGTCCTGACGAGAGAACTGGCGGAGGATGGGTATTCGGGCGTGGAGGTCAGAGTTACGCCAATGCGGACCGAGATTATCATACGGGCAACCCGCACCCAGAATGTTCTTGGTAAGTAGTGAAACAAATATGAAATTTTATTCTTCTGTTGTTTATTTTCTTAACGCTATTTATGCTGTCTCTTTGGTTGGTGGTGAAAAGGGTAGGAGAATAAGGGAGTTGACTTCCGTTGTGCAGAAACGATTTAAATTTCCTGAGAATGGGGTCGAGCTATATGCTGAGAAGGTGAACAATAGAGGGCTTTGCGCGTTACAAGCTTCTTGGAGAACTTGCTGTTAGGAGGTTTGGATCATTTCTACACCGTTTAATTTTTCGCAAAATGGATTCATTATATTTCTTATGCCAACTCTGTTATTTTTATTGTGTTTCATATCCTGAACTTTTCTTTTTTAGTATTATTTCTAACGTCCTGAGTTCTTTTTATGGTATATATTAAGGTGATAGTTTTTTGGTATTGTACCGCGAGGTGTCTTTTTTCCCATTAAGTTGACCATTTTGTTCAATTTTTGAACGATAAGTAAGGCTATAACTTATTCTTAATAGTAATATCTTTCTTGCATGTTTATAGTCATCTATAAAGCAAATAGGTTATTCAGTACCATGTTTGTGTCGGAAGGTGACAAAATCAAGTATTCCTTGGAGCAATTAGGGGCCATGTTTTTTTTTTAATCTCATGGCTGAAGCTCCTTTGTATACATTCAATTTACTTTTGATTAATATTTTGCCATGTTTATTTCCTTGGCAATGGTTCTTGATCCACAAATCCACGATGGTGTGTGCCTATGCTTGTACCCTTTGTTAGCACTGATGGCTCCTTGTGTAGGTCAAGGAAGCGGGTTAATCTTCCAACTTGTGTAGGAAGATGGACCTTACATGATTGGTGAGAGTACAATTATTTATTTTTCAGGCACGTTTGTTTTTACCCTCTGTTCGATTAAGATTGTTAATTTTAACTTGATGGTGAAAATCAAGGTTTAAAATCTCGACCCGTGCCGAGGTTTCGATCCCATACCGGAACGATACGGTTTCGGTGCCGTGCCGATACGGTTTCGGTAATTTTTTATTTATATATAATAATTATGAGATAAATATGTTTATTGTGTATAATTTAAAAATAAATCATATATTAATTTTATATAAATTCTCAATTATTGAATAACTTAATATCGTTATAAAAATTAAATATAATTTTCTTTAAAAAAATTAATCTATCAATAACTCGAATTAAACTTTACTAAATTATTAATACCAAAACTTTATATGTTTTGGAGCAAAAATGCTAAAAGTAAAAAGTTTAATATCGTAATATTTATGAATCCAAATTTCAAATTTATTCTAAGATAAAAAAATATTATCTATAATAAATATATAAATTAACATGAAATACTACTTTACATATAATAATTATATAAATTATTTATTTATTCATTTAATTAATTATTAATTTAAATAATATATATTTAAAATGATAAAAATATCAGAATATTAATTAAATAATAAAACAGTAAAATATATAAAATAATAAAAAATATATCAAAATATAAATATGATTTTTTAAGAATTTTTTAAAGGTTTTTTTTATATTTTTAATTTTTTTTAGAATTTTTAAATAATTTTTGAAACATTAAAAATAATTTTCAGAAAATTAATTAATAAAATTTATTTAATTTTAAATATAGTTTTAAATATTTTATTGAGATAAATATTTTTGGGAGGAAATGTCTAGCGCGGGCGAGGCGAAGCAGGCGGAGGCGGAGGCGGCGGCCGGCAACTCAAGCGCCGTCCGGCGGAGCTTCCGCCGGCGCTGGAGGAGTCCGGCGACTCTTCCGGCAGCGCCGGAGGAGTCTCGCGACGCCCCAGCAGCACGCGCGTGGAGTTTCTTCCTCCGACGTTGGCTCCTCCGGCTCTGAACGATTCCTCTGTTGCCGCCTCCGCCCATCGCCGCGTGATGTTGCACGAAATCACGATGAAGACTGTGCCGGTTTCGGATCTCCGGCGGAACGGTACGTATCGCCCCGTGCCGGACGGCACGGGACGAAACTTTAAACCTTGGTGAAAATATATAAAAATATGACCATTCCTAACTGCTTAAGCTTTTGAGACAGGTGATCTTTCAATCAAATTAAAAGAAGCTAGTATAAAATAACACTCAGACCTTTTGTTTTCTTTTGTGATAATCCCACTAGTTTGGATATTCAAAATATATATCCTCCAGTTAAGTCCATTTTTTTTGCCTGTAGTACTGCAGTCCAGCCTATATACCACACGTGGAGATTGTTTAAAATATACAGGATTGATTAATATTTTTTTTTACAAGTTGTCTGTAGTTGTTTTAGGTATCCCCTATTTCTGTCAGACAGCTGACCAATGAAACATGTACTCCAAGTCAAGATGAAATTTTTTTTCATTGTTACTAAGCAAGCTGACCCCACCTAGTGGGATAATGCTTGGTTATTATTGTTGTTGTTACTGAGCATGACTATTTGTTTTCATGATTTGTTTGTAGTTTTGCATTTTTTTTCTTGAGCATCATTATTTATGTTGCTGCTAGGCATTATATTGTCTAATGGCTTGTTCTTTTGCTCATATAATGAGTTAGGAGTTTGTCAGGCTTCTTGTATAGGTTATGTACTTGAAGTTTGGAATATGCCCCAACATTTTACTCCACAAATCCCTTGGATCATATTTAGTCTGACTTATTTAGTTTCCAAGCTTGTCCTCATTGTCTAATTAATGGAGAGATGATTAACTTTATTCCTAGATAACTGAGATTTTTTCTGCTAATGTTGAAATGGCCATTTCTCTAACTTAATGTAAGCCAATTGTTATCATCCATGAAAGAGGATATTTGTTGCGTCTTGTATGCATATGAATGTCCCTTTCTCCATCATGCTATATAAAGAAGAAAAGAAGTAAATTTAATGCAGTTGCAATTGCACCTGCATGGTCATGAGGCAATAATGAAAGAAATTCCTTGCGGATTATTGTTCTGCACTGGATATGAAAATCCTCACTAGATTTGAAAATCCTGTTGTTTCTCAATGGTGCTTGTAATGTTATTTCCTACAGATGTCATCCTCACTAGTTGCAATTGCACCTGCATGGTCATCATGCTATCTTTTTTTTTTTTAATATATTAGTTGTTTTTTTATTTACCATAACTTCCCTATGTTTTTGTTCGGATTTCTACTTTTAACTTGTGCCAATACCATTGTATTATATACTTCAGCAATAAGGTATATCAGTGTCTTATTTTCTTATCTTTTGATTCAGGGCCTGCTACGGCGTTTTGAGATTTGTTATGGAGAGTGGTGCAAAGGGGTGTGAGGTATATAATTTTTCTTAAGCTGTATATTCTATGGAGATTTTAATTGATATCACGATCAATCACGCAGGTCATTGTAAGTGGAAAACTTAGGGCGCAATATATCAATGAAATTCAAGGATGGGTACATGATTTCTTCTGGGCAGCCACAGCCAGTCAAGGAGTATATTGATTCAGCAGTGAGACATGTTCTCCTGCGACAGGTTTTCATCTCCCTACTTTGCAATGATCTTTTGTTATTATAAAGTTTCTAATTTCCTTATGTCAAACTTTTCATCTGAATTTAATTGTTCATATTGTGTTGTTGCGTAGGCTGTTCTTGGAATTAAGGTGAAAATCATGCTGGATTGGGATCCAAAGGGAAAGCAAAGGCCCTACTACCCCACTTCCAGATCTCGTCACCATTCATCTGCCAAAGGATGAAGAAGAATATGTTCATCCTTCACTTGTGTTGGCTCCAGAGATACCTGTGGCTTGACGACCTTCATTATAGGGACATAAATAGTCTGCACCTGATGTTATGCTTGTTTAAAGGGCAGATTAGTTTGCACCTGATGTTTATGCTTGTATTGTGATTCAAAACAAGTGGCATATTATTTATGATGTGATTGGATTCCTAACTAGGTGGGGAAAAGAGAGGTTGGGGAAAAAATTGCAAACTTTTATATAGACGAGTCATAATTCCGATAATTTTGTATGTGTGAATCTTTTCTTCCCTTCTCTTGCTCTCTGGATGTCTGGATTCTTGCGGATCAATCACTCCACATAGTGATTTGGTCGAGACAATGGACATGTGTCAATGCACCTTTAGTGCTTCTCACAGTGCTAAAGCGACATGGCAATCTATGCATGGCGTTAGTTAAAGAAGCACACGAACTTGATAGTCACTATTATTAATATTGCATATCCAATGACACCATATGTATATACGAGGTGAAATTATTCTCGATTTAACTGTACACTAATTATTTTGGAGATCGTGATTTATCTCTCTCGTGATGATCTTGGGACGGGTGCGGCGGGGGTGCTGGGGGCGAGCGATTTCGCCTTTTTTTTTATCTGAGGTGAAATAATTTTTTTCACACGCTAATCATAACATTCAAATTAACAGTTTTATTTAGTCCCTACGAGATAAACTGATGATTAATACGTGGGTGTTACCATCAAAAAGTTTGGGGGTCAAATCCTGACAAAGTCAATATGCCCACCCTCCCCACGTGTTAGTCATACAGCATCCGGAATAGTAACCTCCGTGATTTACCTCCTCCGTGTTAACCTTGAGATTGGTTGGCGGGGGCGCTGGAGGCGAGTAAATCGTCCTTTTACCACCAAATTAACAGTCTTATTTATCTTTTTCGTGTTAAATTTTGGGATAGATTGATAGAGATATTGAAAATGAATGAATCATCTTTTATGACTTTGGGATGATATATATATTAGTAGGATTGACTATATAAATTTTTTTTTTTTTTGTATGTTATTGGATTTTGTTTTTTTATTATATTATTATTTAATTTATATTGAAATAAATTTTATTTTATTATTATTAATCAATTTTATTTTGCTTTTTTATTTGTCATAGTTTTATATTACCTCACTAAACTATTTATTGATTGTTTAAATACATATATGCTTCATATTAAGGCTACGTTTGGTAGGTTGTAATGTAATCTGGTCTGTAATGTAATCAAGTTTGTAATGTAATGTAATGTAATCTTGATTACATTGTTATGTTTGGTAATAAGTTGTATGTAATCTTTGATAACATTATAAGTTGGATTCCTTTGTTTGGTGAGAGATAATTCATCCTGTAATGTAATCAAGATTGACGACCGACGACAGTCGCCGGCCGGCCGGTGACCATCGACCGGCTGGTGACCGCCGCCGGTCGCCGGCTGCAGTCGCCGGCTGCGGTCGCCGGCTGCCGGTCGCCTGCGGCCGCCGGTCGAGCGGTCGTCGGTCGCGCGGCCGGCGACCTACGGCGGCCGGATCGCGCGGCCGGCGGTCGCCGACGGTCGCCAGCCGCCGGCGGTCGCCGGTCGCCGGCCGCCGGCCACTGGCGGTCGCCGGTCGTCGACGGTCGACGGTCAGCCGATGGTGGACGGTCGGCCGACGACCGATGAATTGCCGACGACCGTCACCGCCCGGCCGACAACTTTACAAGCTGTAATGTAATCCAGATTACAAATCATCAACCTCTTTTGTAATCGAGATTACATTACAATTTTAAAGTTATTCCAAACAAAGGAACCCAACTTGTAATGTAATCTGGATTACATTACAGGGTGGATTACACCCTACCAAACGCAGCCTAAATGTCTCTCTCAAAGTTTTTTTAAAATAAATGTAACCTCATTTTCTCTCTAATTCTTTCATTTCTTATTCTGACTATCCTTATATGTCCACATATCCACTTTAACAACTCTATCTCTGTAGCTTTTATTATTTGCTCGTATGTTCGAGTCATAGCCCAATATTAAGTATCATATAATATAGCAGGTTAAATTATCATTTTCTAGAATTTTTCTTTAAGATTTAAAGGTATTTTACGATCGCATAAAACACCCGACGCTAACTTTTATTTCAACTATTCTGCTTGTATTCTAAGACATCTCTCACAATCTGATCTTAAATACTTAAAGCTTTTAGTTCCGGACAACTCGACATCTCCTATTTCAACAATTATCTTATTATGTTCAATATTGTTAAACTTAAATTTTATATATCTCGTCTCTATTCTACTAAACATAAAACCTTTCACTTCTAGTTTTTTTTTTGTCAAGATTATAGTTTACATTTATTCCTTCATGTGTTCGTTTATTAATACAATATCATTTGCAAACAACATATACCGTAATACTGTTTCTTGAATGTCTCTATTGAGTTCGCTTATGATTAGTGTAAAAAAATAGAAACTTAGAGTTGATCCTTAATGTAACCCTATCTTTATTGTAGATGTTTCAGTTAATCCACTTAAAGCCTTCACTCTAGTTATTACATCCTCATATATATCCTTAATTAGTTTAATATATCCTACGCTAATACTTTTCTTTTTAGAATTTTCCATATAATTTATCTTGAGACTCTATTATAAATTTTTTCTAAGTTAATGAATATTTTATGTAGATCTTATTTTGCTTCCGATACTTTTCAATTAGTTATCTGAAAAGATGTATAATTTCTATTGTCGACCTTCTAGACATAAACTAAATTGATTTTTTGGTTATCGTAGTCTCCTCCAATTTTTTTTATTGCTCTTTCTCAAAATTTCATGATATGATTCATTAGTTTAATACCCTATAGTTTGTACGATTTTATATGCCTCATGTGTTCTTGTATAAGAGAACTAGAGTATTTACCTTCATTGATTAGATATTTTTTTGTTTCCAATATCATATTAAGTAATTTTATAAGTCATTCAATATCTTATTCCCCTAAGTACTTCCATACCTCTATTAAGTTATCATTTGATCTTGTAGCTTTTCCATTTTGCATCCCTTTCGAAGCTTGTTTTACTTCTTTTATGATAAAAATTTAAATCTCTATATCTGATCTACTTAAATTGTCTAAATTAAGTTGGTCACCTAAACCTTTATTAAAAAGTTGATAAAAATATATCCTCCACTGCTCTGTTATTTCTATATCATTTACTAACACCCTATCGTATTCATCTTTAATACATCTTATTTGGCTAAGATATTTTATTTTCCTTTCTCTCACATTTTAGCTATTCTATAAATATCTCTTTCCCTTCTTTTGTATCCAAGTTTCAATATAATCGTTCAAAAATTTTATTTTTTACTTTCTTAGCCTCTTTCTTAGTTATTATATATATTTTTAAAAATTTCTTATTCTTATAAATAGATAATTCCGTATAAGTTATTTATTTTTCCTTCATTTTTTCCTGTACTTTCTCATTCCACTATCAAGATTTCTTACTTGGTGGTGCTCCTCGAGTATACTTTTAATTACTATTTTTAACTTTGATACTATCTTATTCCATATAGTATTAGAATCAATATATACCGTCTTTTTCTTAAATATAATTTGCTCCCCATCTTTTAACTTCTATCATTTAATTCTAGGAGTCATGTATATTTTTTTTATTGATACTATCATAAAGACATATATCTAACACTACTAACCCATATTAGATAGTTAAACATTTTTCAAGGATGATCTTACATTCTTTACAACTCTTTTTATGTCTCTTCCTAACCATAAATAAGTTAATTTAAGATTTATTATTCCACTTTTGAATGCGACTAAATATTCTTTTTTTTCTTTAAAAAATATATTAACTAGTATAAAATCATATACTATCGCAAAATCTAATATAGTTTTTCTTCATTTCTTATTTCAAACTCATAATCCCTATGTACTCTTTCATGTTCCTCATTTTTTACTCCAACATATCCATTTAGATCGTCTCATATTAAAATAATTTCATTTGATAGAATATTTTTTAATGTCTCATCTAAATCATCTAAAAGACTTGATTTCTCTTTATCTAATTATACTTGAACTGCATATATGCTAATTATATTTATAGTTTTTCTTACCACTATTATCTTGAGAGCTATAACTTTATCCCTATTTCTAACTACTCTAATAACTTCATCTTTTAAAAAACTATCTAAAAAATATCCACACCAATACCATAACTTAAAATTTGAGTTCTTAATCATTTTTTCATTTTCGCCTACCTATTTTATCTCTTGTACACATAAAATATTAATTCATCTCTTAATCATCATATTTACTACCTTCATTATTTTACTAGCTAGAGTTCTTATATTTCCTATTCTAAATCTTAGATTATTAGTCTTTCTATAATGTTTATTCTTATACCATATATGATTTAAGAACTCTTGTCTATTTAACACTATACTTAAGTTCTCATAGAGATGTAATAGTCATTATCGATATGTTAAATTCTAACCCTATAATACAAACTCTTATATATTTAATATTATACTTAAATTCTAGAAATATAACCCTTATCGAAATATTATAGTTTATCAAAATATTACAGTCGAATCCAGTAATACATACTCCACTCTGTCTTCTTTAGTGTTTACAGTTACTATCATTTATTTATTTATTTATTTTTTTGTGCCAACTCCTAAGTCCTAAGCGTTCCTCTGTTTATTATCCTGCTCCAGTGCCGCCGTTTTCACGTTTTCAGTCGCTCCTCCACCGCCCCTGTTAGCAAGAGCCCTAGGCGACGCCGACGGATAAGTTACCTTGAAGGGATGGAGCACGAATCGCCGGCGGAGGCCCTTCCGCATCCTCCTTCCGTAGTCGAAGACGGTGTTATCGACGACTGGAGCAAGGAGGACGATGATCCTATGGCGGAGGACCACCCTCAGCCTTCAGCTGCTGTCACTGACCTGGCGGATCCTCATCCCGAAGGTACCTTCTTTTGCTCTATATGTTAAATCCCAAGTCCTACTTCAAGTTCGTCAGTAAAGTGGATCTGATACGGCTTCCAGACGATGATTTGGTTTCTCGTTTATTGTCGCCAAAAAAAAAATCTGAAATATGTTATGATACAGGGATTAATTGTTTTGCATATAGAGATGTGCCTGTTTAGAACATTGTCCCCGCAACAGGGTGTTGAAATCCACGCAGGAAGCTTGTATTTATTGAGTTCGTAACTTATGCAATTATTATGAACCATGGAGATGAAGATTACGGGAAATAAGATGAAAAGCATACAGAAATAAGAGGATTGAGACACAACTAGTTTGAGAATTCTTACATGTTAAGTTAGGTACTACTGAGGGAAACGTTTAAGCATAATTGGTAGTGGTTTCACTTACCTCTCAAGTCCCCTTTTGGAACTAAATTGAGGCGTCACAATTTAATTTGAATACTTGTGCATGTACAGCATTTAAGAATCTGTGGTTCATAGGCTATCGTTTGTTTTAATTTAAGTAGTTAATGAAACCTATCTGCTGTAGTAGTAATTGTAAATAGATTGAGCTTGCTGAAAATCTATCTGGTGTAATTTGATGTTCCAGTCTGATGTAAATGGACTTTAAAATGATATAGTGATTGTTTGTGCATGCTTTCTGTAATCTGGATTGAGTCAGTTTTGATTGGGATCTAATCTTCATTGTAAATATGCAAGAAATGATTCAGATTTTCTTTTCTTTCATCCACTTTTCATGTTGCAGAGTATATGACAGTTTTTTCCCCCCGAATTTTGAGTCTTTGGGATGTTCATGAATGATGCAAATAAACATTCTATGAATTAAGCAAGACAGCTTCTATATTCTTTGCAAATTATTTATCTCAATAATTATTGTTTTCGCTTAACATTTCATTCCCTTTGCCGCCTGTGCTTTTTCTGATGTCAGATATTTTTCTTTTTGTAGATACAAAAGCAGATATTCAGTCTGGTTTGCAGTCATTACAGCTGGAAACAGGAGGTAAAGTATTTTGTGATCCATCTGAGTCTTATCACATAGAACTTAGTCTGCATAATAGATGAACTACAAAGATCACAAATTTATCAATGAAAATTATCATGAAGGTAAATTTTGCTTCAGATTAACTTGACCCTTAGGCTTTAGAAAAAAAATTCTCTTCTGGTTTACTCAATCAACTTTTAGTCTTAGCTTCATCACACCTCGACAATGGAACCATTTTACTGTACTCTTTATTTTGACTTCCATGCTTGTTTTTTCCTGAATGCCAGTGAAAGATAAGAAGGCAATTACAGATGAGAATGCTGAAGAGCTTGATGACAAAGAAGAAAACAAGAAGAGACACTTAAATGTTGTCTTCATTGGTCATGTTGGTACGTCAACATAGATTATTTGAATCCTCTTTTCTGCGGAGTCTAAGATACTGGATACATTTATCGTGATTCTTTTGATTAGATCTGTGTTTTTTTATGCAAATAAATTTTCTCCAGAAAACTACATTGGCTTGTGTCACGCCCCGAGACCCAGGAGCCGCTGATCCAATATAAAATCGGACAGCACCTCCCCTGTCCGACGGACAATTTACACGCACACAATATATATAACAATCCACGCAGTTTAAATATTTGCACAACCACGCAGTTTAAAGGGCCACAGGCCTCAGATATAAGCAAAAACAACAGTTATATGATTATAACTATCGAAAAACTAAATCCGAACTCACCTGAGCTGCCAGTGGGCAGGAACAAAACCAAAACCAATCGAAGTCCAACATAGGACTCAAAAGTACAATACCATCAAATAAAACATGAATACATGTTCGAAACACCACAACGGAAGCATAGGAAACACTACAGGGTCCATAAGCAAAACAAACATAAAATAAAACCAAGCGGAGCTCCTCTGGAGCTAGGGACTGGCGGCTCGGGATCTCCTCGCAGACATCAACCTGAAATAAACATATATGGCAACGGGGTGAGTCCATAACTCAGCGAATACCCAACAGATATGCATAGAAAGTTATACTAACAACAAGAGTTCTGCTAATACAGTCTTATATCAACAATAGGGAAAGACTGGAACTGAAAACCCTGGGTAGGTACATACCTGAATCCATCTAACCTGTACAGAGGGTAAGAAATACCAACGGAAAACCAATAGGCATATAAACACAGATAACAAGTCTCCAGAATATGCGATGTCAAACAAGTGCAGCAAATAAGTGCAGCAAACAATGCACGATGCAAAGTATGCACATGGTGCAATGACATGTGTCACCCCTGACACCAGACAGATCAACGTACACCTGTCATAGGGACGTCTGAACGGGTAGGGCTCTGACAACTGTACACCCTTCCATCACTGCTCCTGAGTGACCGGGTGGACAGGATGCTGGCGGAGACCACGCTCCTAACCCCAGGCAATGGGGGAGTCAAGCTCTCATCTCCTCGTGGCTCAGTACGAGAAGGGATCCCTGGCTGCTACCACGCCCGCGCTCACTCTCCAAATAGTGGCCGAACGGAGCAATACAGGGCAAATGCACACATCTACGGTATCCACTAACCCATGAGTGGCCGTGTGTGCCCGTCATGTACCGGAAAACGATTAGGCTCAACCACAAGGGAGTCGCTGATCGCCGGCATGCAACAGTGCAAGGATTGTGTATGATAGATACACGTATCTCCCTCCCAAGTCCTCAATATACTAAGTCTCAGTCTGAAATCCTATAACAGGAAATACAGGTATCCTACAAGGTATACTGAACTGAAATACAGATCCCTCAAGGTCAAATGCAAGAGATACACTACGATATCTAAGCATACATGTAGAGATGACAATACTAGAGACTGTATAGAACTAACAGCATAATAACTCAAGGATAAACAACAGGTATCCAGAACTGACATAATAAACAGGGGTAAACCACAATATCCAGATCAAACATAATAACCAGGGATAGCGTAGGATCTTACTGCTATCTATAACATTCTATGCATAACAAAATGACAATATCAAGATAGATAAGTCAAAGGGTACCCGCCTCCAAGAGTAGATGTCCGTATTAAACGAACCTCCCGTCCGATAATCAGCAACGATAGTCCAATCAATGCCCTGTATCAAAGGCATATTGTTTAGCTACAGTAATACATAATTTATAGCTAAACGAATTATCTCAATTAGGATCGTCCTAATTATCTCGTGTCATTTAACTAATCATAATTAAATGAATAGCCATAATTATCCAAGTTACCTAACTTAGATTCATATTAGGTTTTCGGAACCCGAAGTATCAAGCTTAGGTTATTAGGTTTAATCCCCCAATTAACCCTAATCATGTCACAACCTAACTAGATTAGGATTTTAACAACTGAATGGATTAATTTCCACCTCCACAAACAAAACCCAGAACGTATCAGAATATTCTAATCAAGATACGAGGTATCCACAGCACAAGCTACTAGATTAACAATAGCAAACCTAAACCACTCACGGTAGGTCATAGGAATCAATGTAAACAAGGTAAAACATGATGCCTTACATCTAAATTTGATCCATCACAGAACACACATCCAAAATTCCAGCTTAAATCATCCCAACAACCCAAACCGATCTCAACAATACAGATCAAATTCTGAAGTCTTGTTACATAACTCATTAACATGCCATCCCATGAATTAACCAAATCAGCCTAGCTATAATCTCACCCACCACAGGATTACATGATCACATGACATCACACGATTAAGGCTTAGCATGATCAGATGAAATCTCCTACAAACAGTATTACGAAAGTAGAATAGGTAAAAACACTGATTTATTATGAAGCTACACTTCAACCACATCGAACCTAAGAGAAAGGTCTAACATGTGTAACCTAAATCGAATCCAAGTACTAGTACCCATGACAGGGAACTCAAAGTTCTGCACCAAAAAGAACATAAGGAGTGATTCAAACCTCCACCATACAACATGCTAATCGAAAACCAAACTCCAAGATCGAGCACTAGGTTAAATTCAATCCAAAGAGTACCAATTCGAAATTAGACTCCAAAATTACAGATCTAATCCCATACCATAGCTAAATCCTCCCGAAAATCAACTGCTAGAATCAATCCTTACCTTAGGCAATGGCTGACCCCAAGGCATGGCTCAGAACATGCTCGAAAACAATCCAAGGAGAATATCCCTCGTGCATCTGATCGGAGGTGAAGAAATCAATCGCTGGCAAAATCCACAACACCTCCTCCCGGCTCCAATCGAGCTACAACAAGATCATCCAAATAAAAATCAAAACCCACCATCACAGATTTAAACCTTTGGAGACAAATCAGATAACAACATTGAAATCAAGCCCCAATTCAAACACTAATCCAAATCCCTGAGGAGCGGGGATCTACAAATGGAAACCTAGCCTAATCTCCATGATTCAAATTCTACTCACCTGTGGTAACAGAGGAAAGGTTGAGACATCATTTCCGGCGATTGACCATCTCTCGACATTGTAGCTTGTGCGACGATGAGTCAAAGAGGAGAACTAGTGTCGATGGTGCAATGAACCGTGTCCTTGCGAGAGAGGAGGGTTCGCACGTGAGATGGGCAACGACAAAGAAGAAAGGGGAAGGAGGACGCTGCGGCGAAGGCAGAGGAGAGAAAGGCGTCGGCCTTGGCTGAGAGTTAGGGCACGCGAGCGAGGGAGGTGGAGCGGCGATTCGCTGCGATCGGCTGTCGAGGAGTCGGCGTGAAGGGATTCAGCCGATTGGAACTTAGGTCAAGGGATTTAAGGTGGGCTATTTTGCACTTTAGTCCAACAAACTTCCATCTAATTGCAAGACTGCCCCTAGGTCTTAATTTCCAACCCATTAACCCCTTGTAACCATTTGTTTTAATTACATTTTAGTCCCTAATTTAAATCCAAGGCTTCGGAAACCCTGGAACCTTCCCGGTAACTCTCCGAAAATTTTCGGGACCTAGTCAAAAGTGTCGGATTTAACATCCTCCCCCACTAATAAAAATTTGGTCCCCAAATTTCATTATTCCTCACACGACACACACTAGCATCAAAACATGTCTATCCTCATCATGAGTAACCGCTTCGTCTGATACCCTAAGGTTATACTGCTACGGAACAACTGGAGTTATTAATCCATAGGTTATCCTCCGATAACCAGATACATCCGGACAATCATGCAGTCATCACCACTATCCAAAGCACTCAATCCTAAGATCACTGGCGCCAAATCCATACTCCGATCTTTGAACGTAAAACGTCAAATCCATAAGTATCACCCAAGTATCCTCAAGTCAACAACATCCTCCAAAACATCACCAATCAGATATATTTATATATATCCTCCAATAAACCGTTAAAAGATAACATATAATTTAAGAATGGTGCCAATATGTTGTATCAATGTTGCTATCAATTACAAACTTCCTAAATAATCAACCACCAAAATATCATTTGCCCACTTAATGATCCATCAAAAAGCTATATATCCGGTAGGTCCATGTCAACTACTATAATCCTCAAAATACAACATATCATAGAGATTCGTCAATCTCAATCCACCTCTCCATACCAACGAGAAAGTCCATGGTGATATCAACCTTATCATCCCGTGAACTAGTAGGTCCACTATGGGAGTATATTAACCAAAAACCAATGGTCATCTTTGACCTTCTGATTAACGTCCAACATCTCACTGAAGATAAGGATACAGCTAACTCCACATCCTCCGCATCCTAGCGGATCGTACATCCCGATGCACCATCGAGATTATCCAACAATCTACACCCAATCTATGAGTCAAGATCCCTCATAGCATAGAGTAGCAACTAGCAAATCACACCGACCATCGCTTCGTAATCCATTACAGTCTAACTCCTCCACTCTATGGTCAAAACCCTCTAAGGTCCTACTCCATAACAAGGAGATAGAGACATGCTATCTCTCAGGAGTATCTCAACATACTCATAAAGCAATTCCTTTATTTTTCCACAAGTTGTCCGCAATAATATCTAACTAGAGGTGACCTAGTCTTATAAGTGATTTGCCTCCACACAAATCATAAGTCCGTATATACCTTTTTAGTTATTCAACCAAGTACAAGCGGTAACTTATAAGTGTCAAGCAACTAGCTTCACACTTTTCTGTATCGGCCTAAGTCACCAATCAAGCTGTACCCTCTAGGTCATCAACATGGTGCAGGTGATTCATGGTCAAAGTTATCAGGGAATAGGATGTAACAATCCACTAACGGTAATAATATGTAGCTCATGCTAGCCTTCTACATAAAATTAGGTCATGCACTATACACGTGCCTTCCAGGTCACCTAACTAGGCACGAACGACCCAACTGTCTGAAACTCCTTGAACTAGGGTAAGTCGATCCTAAGCTGATCGAGCCAACAACAATAAGCAATCCCTAGTTCTCGCTTAGCTAACAATAGCTAGAACGCATACTATAAATAGTAAGGTCTAGAAGGATCAAAAGAATAAACCTCCATTAGATTGTCGACATATTCGACCTTGGCTTTCCGATTCAACAACCGGGGCTACTAGAGAATGAACATTCTCTGCTCTAAGATCTCATCCGTAATATGTCACTAATCGCTCACATGAACGATCACGAATAGGATAGATTGACAAATGTCAATCCAACTAACCCAAGTCTACATATCTCTATTCATCCAGCATGAATATATGATCCCACCAAGCTGGGATAGTCTAACCCATCCAAAATCTAATACTGAGCATTAAAGCTAAGATAGTATTAGAAAGATATACCTTTTGCCGCCTGGAGAAGTCCTGTCGCTGCCAAGTCCCTAAATTGCCGTCGTATCGCAACCACGGCTTTAAAAATCCGTAATGTACTCGGATGAATAACATCAAACTCGAGCTCCGACACCTACCAGTTCAGTGTTAGATTTAAATTCCGAAAAATCCACGAATCGATGGTATCCCGCATCCTGGGCTTGATACCAAAAATACAAAAAAATAATTGGTATCAGATAAACCCCGAAAATCCCGTAAAACACGTAGGCATCGAAACCTACGCTCTGATACCAAAATAAATTGTCACGCCCCGAGACCCAGGAGCCGCTGATCCAATATAAAATCGGACAGCACCTCCCCTGTCCGACGGACAATTTACACACACACAATATATATAACAATCCACGCAGTTTAAATATTTGCACAACCACGCAGTTTAAAGGGCCACAGGCCTCAGATATAAGCAAAAACAACAGTTATATGATTATAACTATTGAAAAACTAAATCCGAACTCACCTGAGCTGCCAGGGGGCAGGAACAAAACCAAAACCAATCGAAGTCCAACATAGGACTCAAAAGTACAATACCATCAAATAAAACATGAATACATGTTCGAAACACCACAACGGAAGCATAGGAAACACTACAGGGTCCATAAGCAAAACAAACATAAAATAAAACCAAGCGGAGCTCCTCTGGAGCTAGGGACTGGCGGCTCGGGATCTCCTCGCAGACATCAACCTGAAATAAACATATATGGCAACGGGGTGAGTCCATAACTCAGCGAATACCCAACAGATATGCATAGAAAGTTATACTAACAACAAGAGTTCTGCTAATACAGTCTTATATCAACAATAGGGAAAGACTGGAACTGAAAACCCTGGGTAGGTACATACCTGAATCCATCTAACCTGTACAGAGGGTAAGAAATACCAACGGAAAACCAATAGGCATATAAACACAGATAACAAGTCTCCAGAATATGCGATGTCAAACAAGTGCAGCAAATAAGTGCAGCAAACAATGCACGATGCAAAGTATGCACATGGTGCAATGACATGTGTCACCCCTGACACCAGACAGATCAACGTACACCTGTCATAGGGACGTCTGAACGAGTAGGGCTCTGACAACTGTACACCCTGCCATCACTGCTCCTGAGTGACCGGGTGGACAGGATGCTGGCGGAGACCACGCTCCTAACCCCAGGCAATGGGGGAGTCAAGCTCTCATCTCCTCGTGGCTCAGTACGAGAAGGGATCCCTGGCTGCTACCACGCCCGCGCTCACTCTCCAAATAGTGGACCGAACGGAGCAATACAGGGCAAATGCACACATCTACGGTATCCACTAACCATGAGTGGCCGTGTGTGCCCGTCATGTACCGGAAAACGATTAGGCTCAACCACAAGGGAGTCGCTGATCGCCGGCATGCAACAGTGCAAGGATGGTGTATGATAGATACACGTATCTCCCTCCCAAGTCCTCAGTATACTAAGTCTCAGTCTGAAATCCTATAACAGGAAATACAGGTATCCTACAAGGTATACTGAACTGAAATACAGATCCCTCAAGGTCAAATGCAAGAGATACACTACGATATCTAAGCATACATGTAGAGATGACAATACTAGAGACTGTATGGAACTAACAGCATAATAACTCAAGGATAAACAACAGGTATCCAGAACTGACATAATAAACAGGGGTAAACCACAATATCCAGATCAAACATAATAACCAGGGATAGCGTAGGATCTTACTGCTATCTATAACATTCTATGCATAACAAAATGACAATATCAAGATAGATAAGTCAAAGGGTACCCGCCTCCAAGAGTAGATGTCCGTATTAAACGAACCTCCCGTCCGATAATCAGCAACGATAGTCCAATCAATGCCCTGTATCAAAGGCATATTGTTTAGCTACAGTAATACATAATTTATAGCTAAACGAATTATCTCAATTAGGATCGTCCTAATTATCTCGTGTCATTTAACTAATCATAATTAAATGAATAGCCATAATTATCCAAGTTACCTAACTTAGATTCATATTAGGTTTTCGGAACCCGAAGTATCAAGCTTAGGTTATTAGGTTTAATCCCCCAATTAACCCTAATCATGTCACAACCTAACTAGATTAGGATTTTAACAACTGAATGGATTAATTTCCACCTCCACAAACAAAACCCAGAACGTATCAGAATATTCTAATCAAGATACGAGGTATCCACAGCACAAGCTACTAGATTAACAATAGCAAACCTAAACCACTCACGGTAGGTCATAGGAATCAATGTAAACAAGGTAAAACATGATGCCTTACATCTAAATTTGATCCATCACAGAACACACATCCAAAATTCCAGCTTAAATCATCCCAACAACCCAAACCGATCTCAACAATACAGATCAAATTCTGAAGTCTTGTTACATAACTCATTAACATGCCATCCCATGAATTAACCAAATCAGCCTAGCTATAATCTCACCCACCACAGGATTACATGATCACATGACATCACACGATTAAGGCTTAGCATGATCAGATGAAATCTCCTACAAACAGTATTACGAAAGTAGAATAGGTAAAAACACTGATTTATTATGAAGCTACACTTCAACCACATCGAACCTAAGAGAAAGGTCTAACATGTGTAACCTAAATCGAATCCAAGTACTAGTACCCATGACAGGGAACTCAAAGTTCTGCACCAAAAAGAACATAAGGAGTGATTCAAACCTCCACCATACAACATGCTAATCGAAAACCAAACTCCAAGATCGAGCACTAGGTTAAATTCAATCCAAAGAGTACCAATTCGAAATTAGACTCCAAAATTACAGATCTAATCCCATACCATAGCTAAATCCTCCCGAAAATCAACTGCTAGAATCAATCCTTACCTTAGGCAATGGCTGACCCCAAGGCATGGCTCAGAACATGCTCGAAAACAATCCAAGGAGAATATCCCTCGTGCATCTGATCGGAGGTGAAGAAATCAATCGCTGGCAAAATCCACAACACCTCCTCCCGGCTCCAATCGAGCTACAACAAGATCATCCAAATAAAAATCAAAACCCACCATCACAGATTTAAACCTTTGGAGACAAATCAGATAACAACATTGAAATCAAGCCCCAATTCAAACACTAATCCAAATCCCTGAGGAGCGGGGATCTACAAATGGAAACCTAGCCTAATCTCCATGATTCAAATTCTACTCACCTGTGGTAAC
>JAGFNQ010002226.1:240648-287856 GCA_024364735.1 Boesenbergia rotunda
CGTACACCTGTCATAGGGACGTCTGAACGGGTAGGGCTCTGACAACTGTACACCCTGCCATCACTGCTCCTGAGTGACCGGGTGGACAGGATGCTGGCGGAGACCACGCTCCTAACCCCAGGCAATGGGGGAGTCAAGCTCTCATCTCCTCGTGGCTCAGTACGAGAAGGGATCCCTGGCTGCTACCACGCCCGCGCTCACTCTCCAAATAGTGGCCGAACGGAGCAATACAGGGCAAATGCACACATCTACGGTATCCACTAACCCATGAGTGGCCGTGTGTGCCCGTCATGTACCGGAAAACGATTAGGCTCAACCACAAGGGAGTCGCTGATCGCCGGCATGCAACAGTGCAAGGATGGTGTATGATAGATACACGTATCTCCCTCCCAAGTCCTCAGTATACTAAGTCTCAGTCTGAAATCCTATAACAGGAAATACAGGTATCCTACAAGGTATACTGACCTGAAATACAGATCCCTCAAGGTCAAATGCAAGAGATACACTACGATATCTAAGCATACATGTAGAGATGACAATACTAGAGACTGTATGGAACTAACAGCATAATAACTCAAGGATAAACAACAGGTATCCAGAACTGACATAATAAACAGGGGTAAACCACAATATCCAGATCAAACATAATAACCAGGGATAGCGTAGGATCTTACTGCTATCTATAACATTCTATGCATAACAAAATGACAATATCAAGATAGATAAGTCAAAGGGTACCCGCCTCCAAGAGTAGATGTCCGTATTAAACGAACCTCCCGTCCGATAATCAGCAACGATAGTCCAATCAATGCCCTGTATCAAAGGCATATTGTTTAGCTACAGTAATACATAATTTATAGCTAAACGAATTATCTTAATTAGGATCGTCCTAATTATCTCGTGTCATTTAACTAATCATAATTAAATGAATAGCCATAATTATCCAAGTTACCTAACTTAGATTCATATTAGGTTTTCGGAACCCGAAGTATCAAGCTTAGGTTATTAGGTTTAATCCCCCAATTAACCCTAATCATGTCACAACCTAACTAGATTAGGATTTTAACAACTGAATGAATTAATTTCCACCTCCACAAACAAAACCCAGAACGTATCAGAATATTCTAATCAAGATACGAGGTATCCACAGCACAAGCTACTAGATTAACAATAGCAAACCTAAACCACTCACGGTAGGTCATAGGAATCAATGTAAACAAGGTAAAACATGATGCCTTACATCTAAATTTGATCCATCACAGAACACACATCCAAAATTCCAGCTTAAATCATCCCAACAACCCAAACCGATCTCAACAATACAGATCAAATCCTGAAGTCTTGTTACATAACTCATTAACATGCCATCCCATGAATTAACCAAATCAGCCTAGCTGTAATCTCACCCACCACAGGATTACATGATCACATGACATCACACGATTAAGGCTTAGCATGATCAGATGAAATCTCCTACAAACAGTATTACGAAAGTAGAATAGGTAAAAACACTGATTTATTATGAAGCTACACTTCAACCACATCGAACCTAAGAGAAAGGTCTAACATGTGTAACCTAAATCGAATCCAAGTACTAGTACCCATGACAGGGAACTCAAAGTTCTGCACCAAAAAGAACATAAGGAGTGATTCAAACCTCCACCATACAACATGCTAATCGAAAACCAAACTCCAAGATCGAGCACTTGGTTAAATTCAATCCAAAGAGTACCAATTCGAAATTAGACTCCAAAATTAGAGATCTAATCCCATACCATAGCTAAATCCTCCCGAAAATCAACTGCTAGAATCAATCCTTACCTTAGGCAATGGCTGACCCCAAGGTATGGCTCAGAACATGCTCGAAAACAATCCAAGGAGAATATCCCTCGTGCATCTGATCGGAGGTGAAGAAATCAATCGCTGGCAAAATCCACAACACCTCCTCCCGGCTCCAATCGAGCTACAACAAGATCATCCAAATAAAAAATCAAAACCCACCATCACAGATTTAAACCTTTGGAGACAAATCAGATAACAACATTGAAATCAAGCCCCAATTCACAACACTAATCCAAATCCCTGAGGAGCGGGGATCTACAAATGGAAACCTAGCCTAATCTCCATGATTCAAATTCTACTCACCTGTGGTAACAGAGGAAAGGTTGAGACATCATTTCCGGCGATTGACCATCTCTCGACATTGTAGCTTGTGCGACGATGAGTCAAAGAGGAGAACTAGTGTCGATGGTGCAATGAACCGTGTCCTTGCGAGAGAGGAGGGTTCACACGTGAGATGGGCAACGACAAAGAAGAAAGGGGAAGGAGGACGCTGCGGCGAAGGCAGAGGAGAGAAAGGCGTCGGCCTTGGCTGAGAGTTAGGGCACTCGAGCGAGGGAGGTGGAGCGGCGATTCGCTGCGATCGGCTGTCGAGGAGTCGGCGTGAAGGGATTCAGCCGATTGGAACTTAGGTCAAGGGATTTAAGGTGGGCTATTTTGCACTTTAGTCCAACAAACTTCCATCTAATTGCAAGACTGCCCCTACGTCTTAATTTCCAACCCATTAACCCCTTGTAACCATTTGTTTTAATTACATTTTAGTCCCTAATTTAAATCTAAGGCTTTGGAAACCCTGGAACCTTCCCGGTATCTCTCCGAAAATTTTCGGGACCTAGTCAAAAGTGTCGGATTTAACACAATCTCTCAGGACCAACACTTTATTTCTCTCAAACGATAAATAAAAATCTCCCACTGCAACTGCTACCACCTCCGTAGCATTGCCCATGTAGACCACAATTTCCCCATCGGCTAGCTGTCGGGTTTCCTCGAACCACTGTAGAGTATTACAGACATGATCAATGGCTCTTGTATCTACACACCAAGTACTAGTAGATAGCACTGCTAAACATGTTTCAACAACTAAGCACGAAGAAATACCTTTGTCTTGACAACGAGGGCAGTTCATCTTCCAGTGGTTAGTTTGCTTACACGTGAAGCACTTGCCTTTCGGCTTCTTCACGCTAGTCCGAGGTCCCTGCGATGCTGCCGCTGCTGCCTTCTTGAACCCACCTTGTTTCTTCTTCTTCCTGCCTTTCAGCACAGAAGTGGAAACCTTTTGAGTAACTAAGGCCTGTGAGCTCTGACAAAATAGGACCTCTGCCACCTGGAGTTCTCCTAGCAATTCCCCTAATGTATACTCATTCTTGTTCATGTTATAGTTGAGTCGGAACTGCTCAAAACTCCTAGACAGAGACTGGAGTATATTATTGACCTGGGTTTCCCCGTCGATTTATGCTCCCAGTACCACAATCTCATTGGGGTGGGCCATCATTTTTAGGACATGATCCCTTACGGTTGTCCCTTCGACCATAGTAGTCATCATCAAATTCTTCATCGCAACCTGCCTAGCGGCCCGAGGTGCCCGAAGAGCTCCTTGAGGTTTAGCATCATTGCATAAGCAGCGGGCATGGTCTGATGCTGATGTTTCAAAATATTCGACATAGATACCAGAATATAGCACCGCGCCATCTCCTTTGCCTTGACCCACTTCTTAAAGCGCTCCCTCTACTCCTCACTAGAGTTCTCACTAGGCTTTTCTGGATAGTCCTCAAAGAGCATATATTTCTACTCTTCTACAGTTAGGACAATGTCTAGGTTTCTTTTCCAGTCTAGATAGTTTGGGCCAGTAAACTTATTTTCCTTAAGTATGGTCGCTAGTGGGTTAAAGGTCATTTTGAAAATCCTGAGAATCATAACATACACTACTTTAGAATTCGAAAATAAATTGATTCCTCAAAATAATAAATTTTTGAAATCAACCAACACCTCAAACACCGAGAATTCGCATGCCACGTTAGTGTGGACGTAAACGAATCCTACATTTGTTAGAGGAGGTTTTACCCATTAATCTTAATTATTATCTAGTCAACCTAACTTTTTGACAAATAAGATTAATAGTTGGTTCACTCTAGCCCTACAAATAATAGCAGTGACTCCGTTGGGGAGGATACTAATATTTGTATCTAAGTGTTTACCATTACACGACACTAATAAAATTATTTCCGATTATGTGTCTTCCGTTGGGGAAGTACACACGGTCTTCAATAATTTTCTACAATCATTTCTGACCTAGTGATCTGCAGAACAAGCCTATCCGTTATGGAGGAAGGCACTCAGAGCCAACGCGCGAGCTTGTTCACATCACTTATCGGATTGTAATAGAGGCCGCGGGACCCTTAGGGTCCCTCTCCCACTTAGTTATTTAATTTTGAGGAATTTTAACAAGCACACACACGATAAACACATAACCAACATAATGAGTCACTGTTATTCCATATTTGCTTTATTTATAAATCATTTTTAGTCACTGTAATTCCATATTAGAAGGTCAGGTCTGGTCCCCCTTCTAATATGGATTTTTCTTTTTAGGAATAAAATGTTCCTTACTTAAAAAAACCAACATAATGAAAAAGAAAATCCTAGATTTTTCAACTTTTCATGGCCTTGGTCTCCAATGCGCCTCCAGTCGTGTCGTCACCTCGTCCACTCCTCCCTTCACCATGCACAAGCCACCTTTAGGGATCTCTGAGCCGAGATGACTAGCTAATTATTTACATCATCGATCCTATACTCCACGAAGGAGCGTACTTGAAATCTAGATCAAAAAGTAAACAAAAAGCTCGGCTAAACATGTGTCGTATTTAATTACAAAAATTAAATACTACCTAGCCTCGTCAAGCCCGAGGATTAATTAATTTACAAGACATTGCACATCCAATCACATATATCAAATATTTGGCCATGATAAGTTGGAATCTGGTGCCTACAATACAAAGATAGCCTACGCACATCCACATATCATCCAGCAAAATATAATGTATGAGAAATGCAATAAATTAACCAATCCTAAACACAAAATCGGAAATCTCAACTCTGATACCAATTGTTGGGTATGGCTTGGCAGGTTTCCTAAGTGAATACTTGGTCATCCTTGAGAGATCTCTCCATGTCTAAGGATTAAAAATTAATCCAAATGTTGCCCTGTCTTCCAACGACCATCTCGTCATCGTATCGTTCGGTACGAATTACAACTTGGCCAATCACAAAAATCGAGCCTTGTAATTCTCCTAACCAAACGACCACGGAAAAGATGATGAGTCGATCGCCAATTCTTGTGTTTATTAACAGGCTTCAAAATATGATTAATTATTACAATTAATTATAAAGTAATTAACACGATAATAATTAATCAATCACAAGAAAAGATGAAGCAAAATAATAGAGACGAGAGAGAAATATACCTCTCTTTACCTCGTAGCCTTCTACCTTATGTCCCTCCACTCCCGGACGTCATGTGGGCGACGAGCTACCGAGAACCGAGATCATCAAGGCACTCCCAAAGAGCATCTTCTTCCACTAGTCGAAACACTAACCCTAGGGCTAGGAACCGCCGGCCCTTACTTCCTCTCCCTTGCGCCACCGGCGAAAACCAGTCACCACAGCTCCTCTAGCCACCAGCAGTCCTCGAGAGGGCAATGAAGAAGAAGAAGAATGGAAGAAGTGGCTTCCTTTCTCACCTAAAGCTGGCCGAAAACTATCTCTTCTCCAACCTTGCGGCGCCGCCGCAAGACCTCTTTGCGCCGCCTCCCACCGGACGCCAGCTACTCCTCCACCACCGCTGAGCACCACAAAAGGAAGAGAAGCACTCTTCCTTATCTTTGTGAGTCCGAACCGAGAGTTTGTGGAGAAGGGAAGAAGAACCGAGGAGGAGAAGTTATCCTCTTCTATGCGCCGATCGAAAACCTAGGAGAGAGAAGGAGAAAGAGAGGGGAGGAGAGAAGCCTAGGGTGTTCTCAATTGGATTAAGCCTTGGTTTCATGATCTCATGGGGTATTTATAGGGCTAAGGTAGGGACCAAGAGGAGGAGTTGGATCTTGGCCCACTAATGGATCTAAAACCAATCCATTAATTAAGATCCATTCCACTGAAGGATCTTAATTGAACTTCCTCACCAACCCCCATATTTTCATATGGGCTTCACCTACTATGAGTCATCCATCCCCCCATGTTTAAGATATCGAATGCCCATAGATTAATTTAAATTACTGACAATTTTAATTAATCGACTTCTAGCTCCTTGACTAGTACCACTCAACCTTATAATCATGTCGGATCAAATCCACCTGCAGGGTTTAACATGATGAATCTTTTGAGCTTATCAAGGGGGCATCATCATCCCAACTCACCAGGATATAGATTCTGTCAATAATCAACAGCACACCATATAATTAATATTATTTCCTAACTTATCGGGCCTATCAATTTAACAAAATAAATCTCACCAATTGATAAATCAAAGATATAATAATTAATTATATGTGCCCGTTATTATTTCAGAATTTAGGGATTGTACTCATTAATAAATCCGATATCCTTTCCAATAATCAAGTTAGTACAAATTGGATGATCTCTAGTTTTGGTCCTGCTCAATGTACATGAAGCACACTAGTGTAATTCTATGGTCAAGACCAACCACGCCTAATTACACTACAACCATCCCGATGGTTTGTCGAATTCCATCTCGGTTGTAAGCGTCTACTTATACTAGGCAAGGGACAGATAACATAATCTTCCGTGTGACACCACACACCATGTTATCTACAATGCAAAGTAAAGGACTTTTATGTATATACTAATATAAACAAGCATCTAGTGTTGTTGTGATTCTCTTTTCAAAAATATAGATGATCTTATATAAAAGAAGCAAGTCTTTTAGTATACACATCTAACAGTAGGTTTATAACATTGATATTATTTTTCCTAAGTCATTTTAGCGTAACCTCTTGGTCTTGTATGTTCCTAATCAGGAAGTTTTGGTTGGTAAAAGTGTCTAAGTATCCAGTATCACAGAGCTGACTAATACCGAGTAAATTAAATTCAAAACTGTCAACCAAAAGGATTTTTTTGATAGTAAAGTCGTAACTCTGTTCAATGTTACCTGAACTAATTACATTAAGTGTAGCGTTGTTTCAAAATGCCTCTATTCTTAGGTCCATGTATTTTAGTTTAGTGAACTTTGACTCATCTCCAGTCATATGTCTGAATCACCCACTATCCAACATCCACTGGTCTAAATCATTATGTTCCTACACATAAAGTAGCTTAGTTTGGATCCAGTTTAGTAGAAGTACAGGATAGGTTGTTCAAGTTCACTTGCCTAATCTGTCTCCCCCAATTTAACTGATCAAGCATGTTAAGCCTATGTCGATTTTGTGAGACAAAGTTCAATCTAACCAGTTTGATCTGATTAGATGGATTGAAAAAAAATTTGAAGAAGGGCTTTTAAGACCTACTTTTGACAAAGATTGAGAAAAGTTTGAAAACAAATTTTTGAAAAACATTTAGAAAAATTTGAAAATGAATTTGTGAAAGAGATAAAGATAAATTTAAAAAAGAATTTTTGTGAGGAGGAAAAATTAACATGATTTGGGTTGATCTAACTTTATTCATCCTAAACATCTCACCCATTTCTAAGTGACAAAACTGGGATCCTTATTTGTTTTGTAAGATGCTTTCGATTTTATCTTGAAATTAGGTTATGTCTAAGATATGATTGAATCTTGAGCTAGATTCAGATTTAAGAATTAGTAATTTAAAAATAAACTTCAATATTTGGCTTCCAGGTTTTAGCGAGGCATAGGGACCTTCTTTGGTCTTAGCATTATTGGATCGACAACCTATGCCTAGACAAAGTCGCATAAAGAAATAGTATTTTTAAATTCCTCATTATGAAACCTTGGTCTAACTAGTCGAGGATGTGGCGAGGTAACTTCGGCTAGTTCCACCGGACTAAGAAGACCAAATAGGAGACACCTTCCCCTACTTGACTCCCTAGACGATTTTCCTAACATACTATTAGCTCGCCCCACCCTAATACTTGGTTGTGCTAGTTACAATTAGATCTAGTCCTTATCTAAGCATTTCTAATCCTAAGCATGATAATTTATAAAAAATAAATAAATAAATAAACAAGCATCAAGTAAGGTATTCAATCAAAAAACTAACCACATAAATAGTCTTTTTATTGTCTCCCCCTAGATCATATCCTCGATATAGTTTATCTAAGTAATGAATATGACTCTTGGGAATCGAATATTGATTTGGTTTGTCTTGATTAGTCAAGCTTAGTTTGGGGAACCATGCTTGGACTTAGGTGCTAGGGTGGTTAAATCCTGAAAAGTAGGACCTAACTCGCAATGTCGATTTAAACCCAATTCCAAATCGATTTAGAATAGATTTCTATTTTCCAATAATCAAATCAAGATTCTTGGAACCCAAGGTAAATTGTTCCAAATCTGCTCTGAGTTCATTGACTTGAACTTTCAGGGAGGAATTTTCTTCCTTAAGCCTTTGGACTTGAGTTGAGATTTCTTCCTGAAATGCTCAATCAAAGGACACGAGATGCTCTCTTCCTTAAGGAGTTTTACCTCCTCTCTGAGAGACCTAACCCAATTATTGGACTTAGCCAGTTTACGAGATAAGTAAGAATTCAATTCGTAAAGCTTTCATTCCCATGAACCTGTTACCATATGCTAGCCTATTTTCGATATTGAGACAGTTCCGTGCTCCATTTCTTCATCCGATTCGAAGTCAATGTCGATCTCGTCGTTAGCCATTAAGGAGAGGAGGTTGGAGTGTGTTGGTTCATCCTCGTCCGATTCCGAAGATGACTCATCCCTGGTTGCTTGCAGCGCCTTCTTCCTCCATTGCTTCATTGTCTCTTTCACGTTCGAGCATTCGGACTTGAAGTGACCCTTCTTCCCACACCCATAACAGGTGAGATTCGCCTTGTTCTTTGGTTCATCTGAATCGTCTTTTGGTTGTCCCATCTGTTGGAGCAATCGACCCTAAGATGGTCCGGTGTGACCATGGGTTCTGATGTTTGGGCAAAGGGTTTAAGTTAGGTTTACCCTTGTTATCTCATATGTGTATGTTGAGTGTGCAGGTTGTACAGGTTACATATATGGACTTGACTGGATGGCCTCGGTACGGTGAAGGATAGCATGGAGGCAAGCTGGAGGCTTGGGTGCGCATCCGAGGGACTTTGGATAGCAGGGACGATGAGCTTATGGGCGCAGACTTCGAGGCATGCGTGAAGGATGGCATGGAGGCAAGCTGGAGGCTTGCGTGCATCCGAGGGACGGGAGCCGAAGATGAAGAGGGCGAGAAGGCAATAGTCGAGGCTGCGGATGAGGAGTCAGTCGAGTCGTGAGGGTACGAGTGCAGTATGATTGTACTCGGGAAATCCTAGGGCTTGAGTGCGGAGTGGAATGTACTCAGGAAGGGTAACCTTAGGTGGGTGAGTAGACCAGTCGACTGGCCTAGGGGCAGTCGACTGATGGAACTCACAGAAAGGTCTCAGCCTGGGACCAGTCGACTGCCCTCGGGGCAGTCGACTAGTAGGTGGCTGGTGAGTTTGCTAAAATTCGAACGTTGGGGTGCAACGGTCGAATTTGACTGGCACCAGTCGACTGCCCTGGGGCAGTCGACTGGTAGCGAGAAATCAACCCCGAGTCCTATTTAAAGAGGACTTCATGGTGGCTGAGTTTCTTGACGAAACTCGCTTGGGTAAAGCGTGTTAGTAGTCTTTTGTGCCCAGATAGTGTCCGAGGTGTTGTGGCGAGGTTTCTCCACCCACAAGGAGCGACGCGGGCTAGCCGGAGGTTATCCGGGGAGTGATCCACCGACGGATTCTTAGATTAGTCACTCGGCCGGGATGGATACCAAGTAAACCCTTCTTGTTAGCATTGTTTATTGTTTTTATTATTGTTTCCGCTGTGCAACTAACAACGTAGGTACAAGAAGATTAGACGATTTGCTATTCACCCCCCCCTCTAGCAAGGCATATCGATCCTATGAGCTCAAGGGGGAGCTCTATGAGCCTTTGGGATATATGGTGAATGGACCTTGGGAGGGGGTGCTCCTAGAGGTCTAGATGGACCATGGAGTGTGCCAAAAGAATTGGAGATGGACTTGAGTCTCAATTCTTGGGTTTTGACACGGTGTTTTTTAGTTTCATGCATAAAAATATAACATTGGGGTCATATTGCATGAAAATCGGTGTTTGATGTGTTATTGCCATGTAAATCAATGCTAGGGATGCATTGTGGGGTGGCATGGGCAATGACATCAATAGGAAACCAAAACAAGGACTTTTGGTTAAGGTTTGAGTGAACCTTTTTGCTAGTTTTTGGATTTTGTGTCAAATATGGGAATGGTGATAGATACATTTTGGAATGTATTTTTTCCAAGTAGATATGGGTACCACAAACCTCTCCACAAAATTTAGGAATTTTTAGAGATTTGTGGAATTTTTGGCGTATTTCTGAAATTCATCAGAAATGCTGAAATTTCAGACTTTCAGAGTATCAGTCGACTGCCATTTTGGCAGTCGACTGGTCAAGGCCAATTTTTGTATCAACAGCTGGTTTGGTGTTCAAATGATGCAAAACAAGTGTATGGGGGGCTAGTACACATTGCTTATGATCATTAGGGATTAAAAGAACCGATAATTGGGATATTATTGGGGTCTTTTTGATGTATGGCAAAGGGGGAGAGATGTTGGATTTAAGTGGGAAACCAAACATACCTTTGCTAGAAACTCTAGTTTTAGGGGGAGTTGAGATTAAGGGGGAGCATGATTGCTCCATTCAGGGCGTAAGGGGAACCTTAGAGAGGTTCTTAAAAAGCCTTTGTAAGTCCAATATAGGGGGAGCTTGGGAGAAGCTTTAAAAAGCCCGTGAAAAGTCCTAACTTGGAGGGTTAGGTGTGGGATGCCTTGGGATAGGATCCATTTTGCATTGCATATGCATTATTTTTTTTCTATTTGACTACTATCTTGTTTCCCTAACTTAAACGTATTGCCAAACATCAAAAAGGGGGAGATTGTTGGAGCAATCGACCCTAAGATGGTCCGATGTGACCATGGGTTTTGATGTTTCGGCAAAGGGTTTAAGTTAGGTTTACCCTTGTTATCTCATATGTGTATGTTGAGTGTGCAGGTTGTACAGGTTACACATATGGACTTGACTGAACGGCCTCGGTACGGTGAAGGATAGCATGGAGGCAAGCTGGAGGCTTACGTGCGCATCCGAGGGACTTTGGACAGCAGGGACGATGAGCTGATGGGCGCAGACTTTGAGGCATCCGTGAAGGATGGCATGGAGGCAAGTTGGAGGCTTGCGTGCATCCGAGGGACGGGAGCCGAAGATGAAGAGGGCGCGAAGGCAATAGTCGAGGCTACGGATGAGGAGTCAGTCGAGTCATGAGGGTGCAAGTGCAGTGTGATTGTACTCGGGAAATCCTAGGGCTTGAGTGCGGAGTGGAATGTACTCAGGAAGGGTAACCTTAGGTGGGTGAGTAGATCAGTCGACTGGCCTAGGGGCGGTCGACTGATGGAACTCACAGAAAGGTCTCAGCCTGGGACCAGTCGACTGCCGTGGGGGCAGTCGACTGGTAGGTGGCTGGTGAGTTGGCTAAAATTCGATCGTTCGGGTGCAACGGTCGAATTTGGCTGGCACCAGTCGACTGCCCTGGGGGCAGTCGACTGGTAGCGAGAAATCAACCCCGAGTCCTATTTAAAGAGGACTTCGTGGTGGCTGAGTTTCTTGACGAAACTCGCTTGGGTAAAGCGTGTTAGTAGTCTTTTGTGCCCAGATAGTGTCCGAGGTGTTGTGGCGAGTTTTCTCCACCCACAAGGAGCGATGCGGGCTAGCTGGAGGTTATCCGGGGAGTGATCTACCGACGGATTCTTGGATTAGTCACCCGGCCGGGGTGGATACCAAGTAAACCCTTCTTGTTAGCATTATTTATTGTTTTTATTATTGTTTCCGCTGTGCAACTAACAACGTAAGTACAAGAAGATTAGACGATTTGCTATTCACCCCCCCCCCTCTAGCAAGGCGTATCGATCCTAACACCATCTTCTTCTTATTTTGAGCCTTCCAAGCTCTGAACAGCTTCCGAACGACGTTCACAAGCTCCGCCAGCTCTTCCTCTTCGGTTTCCGAGTTAGAATTCGGTTCTGGTTCCAGTGCCTTATTCTTGGTTTTACCTGTAATCAAAGCCACACCTTTCTCTACAAGTGAACTGTTAATCTGCTCATGTAATTCAAATTCAGCAAATAATTCATTTAATTTTATATTTGAAAGATCCTTAGAAACTTTTTAGGCATCAACCATAGATACCCACATCAAGTTTCTAGGGAATGAATTTAACGTATACCTGATTAAGTCCCTATTCTCGATCTTGTGTCTGATGATGTGGAGTTGAATCCGAGCATGCAGTTGGGAAGCAGTTTCTCTGTCCTGCATTTTTAATTTATAAATCTTATTTAACAACTGATCACAATGGCTCACCTTAGTGTCGGAGGTTCCTTCGTGAAGTTCTATCAACTTGTTCCAGAGTTCGTTGGTGCTGCTGAAGGGGCCGACGCGGTTAAGCTCCTCTTTTGTATGTCCGCATTAGAGAGTTTTTATCTCCTTTGTGTCAGCTTTGATTCTCTTTTTGACAGTGACATCCCTTTTGTCGTAGCTTAGTACCACCCCTTGCTCGTCTCTTGGATGATCGAATCCGGTTTGGATTATTATCCACATGGCCACTTGAGTTTTTAGGTGGACTTCTATCCGGCTCTTGCTGTTGGATTCTATTACGGGATTTCACCCTATATCCCCTGATTAAAATTTTATTGATTAGAATTAATCCGAATAGGGAAAACTTCTCGAATGACCTTCATGATCATCATGTTTTTCGATTGAGTGATCACTTGAACAAACTTATTGTCCAAGCAATCAATCTCTTTTATCTATTAGCAGCGGAATAGATGATGAAGTTTGGATTGCCAGTTCTTGTGTTTGATTCGGGGTCCAAATAAACAACATGAATACAATTAAACAAGAATAAACAAATGGAATAAAACCAAGATATACCTCTTGATCTTGTTGGGGCAATCTATGGTCCGGAGTGACCATGTGTTTTGATGTTTGGGAAAAGGGTTTAAGTTAGGTTCACCCTTGTATTTGATATGTGTATTTGAGTGTGCAGGTTTGCAGGATACACATGGACTTGGCTGGACGGCTTCGGGTACGGTGAAGGATGGCATAGAGGCAGGTCGTGGGCTTGTGTGCGCATCCAAGGGACCATGGATATAACCGGGACGATGAGCCGAGGGAAGCAGACTTCGAGGCGTACGTGAAGGATGGGTTGGAGGTAAGCTGAGGGCTTGTGTGCGCATCTGAGGGTTGAGGGCCAAAGTAGAAGAGGGCTTGAAGGCAACAGGTCGAGGCTGCTAGCGGAGGGATGATGAGCCAAGGGACGCGGACTTTGAGGTATGCGTAAATGATGGCATGGAGGCAAGCCTAGGGCTTGTGTGCACATCTGAGGGATAGGAGCCGAAGACGAAGAGGGCGCGAATGCAACAGATCGAGGATACTAGTGAAGAGTCAGCTGGGTCTTGAGGGTTCAAGTGCCGAGGGAAATGTACTCGGGAAATCCTATGGTTTGAGTGTTGAGAGAAGTGTACTCGGGAAGGAAAACCTTAGGTGTGGAAATGGGGCAGTTGACTGGTGTCTGGGTAGTCGACTGGTAAAGCCACAGAAAGATCAGTCGACTGCTAATGGGGCAGTCGACTAGTGATGGCTGAAAATTCGAACGTTGGGCTTGCAACGATCGAATTTAGGTGGGACCAGTCGACTGGTAAAGGACCAGCCGACTGGTAGCAATCTTCTCAGCCTATAGCACTATTTAAAGGGGCTCGGTTTTGGCTAAGAGTTCTTGATGAAATTGGCTTTGGTTAAAAGCCAATTTGTAGCCTAAGAGTTCAGTAGTGTTGTTTGGGTTGTGGCGAGGTTTCTCCACCCACAAGGAGCTGCACGAGCTAACCGGAGGTATTCCTGGGAGTCATCCACCGACAGATCGGGATCGTCCACCTTACGGACAGCCATGGAGTAAGAGCGTCATCTCTAAACCACGTAAAGGTTTGGTGTTAGCGATTGTTTAGTTTGTGTTATTGTTATTTCCGCTTGTGCACGCTAACGTGTAGGTAGAAAATCAAAAGAAAGTGTTGGTGCAAGTTGCATCAGTGATGTCCTCCTCCAAGTGTTTTAATCTTTGACAATGTACATAAGTCTGTGATACATAGAACAAGGGAGGGTGAGCAAAAGAGGAGTAACCAAAGTGAAAGAAAAGTCCTAGATAACCTAGGCACTAAGACCTGGTGAGTGAAGTTGGGCACTAAGACCTGCTCGCAAGGTGGGCACGAAGTCCTGGTCGAGGACTGGGCACTAAGTCCTAGCAAAAGGCTGGGCACCGAAGACCTGCTCTGAAGGTGGGCACTAAGTCCTGGTCGAGGACTGGGGAAGAACACCTGGCCGAGGGTTGGGCACCGAAGTCCTGGACTTAGGGTTTGGGCACGAAGTCTTGGTCCAAGAGACTGAGCAACATAGCTGACCGATGACTAAGGACAGACGTAGAGACGGGTTAGGGTTCGGGCGTCTCGAGGTCCGGAAGTATCGGAAGCTAAGCAAAAGTCCATCCGAAGGACTAGGTGAAAACCTTCTCCTGAGAGGAGTAGGTGAAAGGCACGTTCTCGGGGGTGAGAACTTGCGTCGGTTCGACCTAGGGTTTCATGGAAATTCGAAGTCCGAACCAAGTCCTTAAGATTAATATTGTATGTATATGTGCTTTGTGTTTGTGTATCTTGCAAGTATCAAGAACCGGAGACAAAGCAAGCGAATGGCTGGAATGCAGCCAACCCAGGCGCCCCCACTGATGGGGGCGCCCAGATCAGTGTGTAAAACCCAGTGTTCGGTTGAATGCCTTGAGTCCAGGCACCCAGGATGATGGGGGTGCCCAAGCCAAAGAGTAAACAATGCAGTTTCATGTGGTAAGCAGAATAGGCTTCAAGCATGGCGCCCGGGAGCTCTGGGCGCCCAAGATGAAAGCTGTTTTGCTGTTTCGAGGTCGAAACACAAGATAAGCCTTCACTCAGGCACTCGAGAGGTCCCAAGCGCCTTGGTCAGAAGTTTTATCAGTCGCGGCGAGGTTGGCGCGGGGATAAGGTTTGAACGAGTTTATAGGGGCGCCCCCGACATCCAGGGCGCCCCCAGGAGCACTATATAAAGGGCATCGACCCCTCCGCTTTCGACATAACTGCTGTGAGCTATTCTGATCATTCTCACCGACGACAACGTGCAAAAGATGAGGTTCTACGACCGAGAGGCTCCAGGAGGATGTGTGCGGCACTTTGGAGGTCCAGATCGGCAGAACTTTAGACTTTGTTTTGTTCGGTTTGCTTTTATTTATTCTGCACTTAATTTTCAATATTCTTGCTTGTAATTATCAATTGTAAGATGGGTTTTCTCCACCTCCAGAAATTTCGGAATGGAGACCAATAGTGGACTCACGCCGAGTAGATAGGCCTTGGACGTACTGACCATGGGGGGTCGGGAACCAAGTAAATAAATCCCCGCGTGTCTGTCTTGTTTTTATTTTCTGTATTTACTTTTCCGCTGTGCTACTAACGTTCTATGTCTAGAACGATCCAAGTTTTCTACGAAGTTTCTGAGAGAGATTTTCGCAGTCGATTTTCACCCCCCACCCCCTCTATCGACGACACCGGTCCTACAAGTGGTATCAGAGCTTGGCCGCTCTTCATCGGACTAACCGCTGATGGAGCAACGACGCCAGGAGTTGAGGGGGAGCCCAGGGGTGAATCAGGTATAATTTAATTTTAAATGTCAAATTTTAAATTCCATGTTATATGCTTCACGTGCAGGGAGAGAGGGCACTATAAAAATCAGTGCCCTACTCGTAAAATTCGGTCTACACCACCGGCGGCAAAGGAGACACCAGCGCCAGGAGTCCGGAGGAACAAGGACCACATCAGATGCTTCAAATGTGAGAAATACAGACACTACAAGAACTAGTGTTCTGCGAAGGTACGCAAGATGTGTTCTAAAAATTTTACAAATTCCTGCACAGTCTTTTGATAAATTAGTTAATTTTTCTGTTAAATTAGATTTACTGCATAGTAAAATTAATATTTTGCATGTCAAATTAGAAAATGCAGATATGACTAAAATATCATAGATTAATTGTTTAATTCAGAACATCAATTCAGTAATTTCTAAAATAAATTATCATAACTTTAATTCTAATAATTTTAATTCAAATAAATTTAATCCTAACGATAAATCTGAATTCAAATTAGAAAATCCTAAGGATAAATCCGAATTCAAATTGAAAAATCCTAAGGATAAATCCGAATTCAAATTGGAAAATCCTAAGGATAATTATGAATTCAAATTTAAAAATCCGTTGTATAACTCTGAATTCGAATTTGAAAATTCTAAAGATAACTCTGAAGTTAGTGAAGATAATTCTGGAGATAATCCTAAAATTATTTTTGAGGATAAAATTAAAAATCTTGAGGATAATGAAGATGAAATTCTTCTAGATAATAATTTAATTATAGATAATCTTGAAAATTAATACAAAACATTAATTAGTGGCTCAAATTACTCCTCCTACTTTGAGGATACTAAAAGATGTAATGTTGGGGATGAGGAGGATATGAAACTATCTAAGATAAAGGTCATAGTTAATAAAATTTACAAAGGTTCAAATAAATCTGAATTATTAGAAAAACTTGAAAAGGTAGATAAAGATGAAGAAGAAATTTTCGAAATAATGAAAATGATGAACATAAACCCACAACTATTAATTAATCATTTCAACCTTAATTATTCAAACTCAAATTAATTAAATCATAATTATTCAAACTCAAATTAATTAAATCATAATTATTCAAACTCAAATTAATTAAATCTAAATTATTCAAATTCAAATTAATTAAATCTTAATTATTCAAATTCAAATTAATTAAATCTTAATTATTCAATTTCAAATTAATTTAACTTAATTTAATTAATTCAAATTAAATCCTAATTAAATTAAATTCAAATTAAATTGAAATTAAATTCAAATTAAATCCTAAATAAATTCAAATTAATTCAAATTAAATCCTAATTAAATTAAATTCAAATTAATTCAATTAAATCTAATTAAGTCAAACTTAAATTAATTCAATTAAATCTTAACTAATTCAAATTAATTAATTTCTAACTAATTTAACTTCAATTAATTCTTAATTAACTTAAATCCAACTAAAACTTAAATAACTTAAACTCGAACTAAAATAAAATTTTACCCGAACCACAACAATTAATTTGAAAAAAAAATAAATATGTCAAAGTGGGTTGACATATTCGTCAGTTCACACAACATGTATCAAATCAGGAATTTGATACAACTTTAGAAACGTAACTATAATGCCATGGGCATGCATCTGTTATTTTCTTTTAAATATATGACATGTCATTCATATTTAAATTTTATGCATAATTTAGTATGGCTATAGGAAAAAGAATAATTGAAACTTGATCAACCTAGTATTGGGAGGAGGTGAGATGATAGTACGTTAGGGAAACCTTTATGGTGGAACTAGCTGAAGCTACTGATCCAAGACCCAAACTAGTTAGACCAAAATCTTTCAAGAAGTAACTTGAAGGTAAATTTTCTATAAAAGACTTTGTCAAGGAAAGGGTTGATGATCCAATAAGGCTACGGCCAAAGAAGGCCTAGTGCCTCGCCAAGACCTGGAAGCCAATTACTGAAAATCAAATTCACTTTACTATTGCTAGATTTGAATCTAACACAAGTTTCAATTAGATCTTAGATTTAATAACAAATTAAGAAAAATAATTCAAGCATCTCACAATACACTCATAAGGCAACAATGCTTGCTGTATTGATACATCTAAAATGGGTGAGATGTTAAGGACTATTAAATTGATGAGCATGTTTCAAAACTGTTTTCAAAATTGTTAGAATATTTTTCTTAAAAAATTTATTTTCAAAATAGTGCTTGAACATAATAATGTTTGTATGGAATTCATGCTTGTCTGATTGATTATATGTTATATGGTTTAAAAAATTATATTTTTTTAAAATTTGTTTGGCTAATGCAATTAGACACAAGCCTCTTAGGACAACACTAAAGTTCTTAGGGCACTTAAATAGAGTCAAATGGTGTCAGATATAGGGGGAGTTCTTTTCTTTCTTTCATTTAAAAATACTTTTTGAAAACTGCGCTTTAAATTATTATCGCTTGTGTTTTTGAAAAAGGCTTATGTTTTAAAAATTATATGTTCAAAAAATTGTGCCTATATCTCTTTTGATTTTGATAAACCCTAAAGACACAGAGGAAGATCCACTTCATGATCTTCAAGGACTCATAGGATGTGTCAAACTTAGGGGGAGTCTGAGTTAAAAGAAAGAACTTCAGAAAAGTTTTTTTGGTAATCATTTATTTTTTAAAAATTGTTAAATAATTCTTTTTTATCTGAACCAAATCCTAAAGACTTAGAGGAAGAGTACTTGTGGTCAACAAGCTGCCTAGGACTGGGTCAAGATTAGGGGGAGTTCAAATTAAAAGAATTATTTAATAACATATTTTCATGAACTATATCTTCAAATCTTGCTGAAAATATAAGTCCTTCAAAATACTATTATTTTTGTGGCTTATGAAATTGTTTTTGAAATAATAGAAATAATATTTACTTGGGTTGGAGAATTTCCAAGATACTTAGGAAAATATCCTTGTAGCTAACAAGGTTTCCTAGGATTGTGTCAGACTGGAAAAGTAACCAAGTCAAGTAAAATATTATGTTTTCAAAGTGCATAATACTTTTCGAAAATTACTTATATTTTTCAAAGTCTAATCTTTTTCAAAAGTACTTATACTTTTCAAAATTCATACATTTTAAAGTATTTATGTTTTTCAAAAAGGTTAATACTTTTCTAAATACCTATACTTTTCAAAATGCATAATATTTTTTTTAAAAAAACAAAAATATACATAGACATATTTCAATATTGCATGATATGTTTCAAAAGTACTTAGATTTTCCAAAAAGGCTCAATCTATTTTTTTAAAAAAGTACTTGCATATTTCTCAAAAATTCGTAATATTTTTTAAGTACTTGCATGTTTCAAAATCATTTTTCAAAGTATTTGTACCTTTCCAAGCTCAAAGTATTCTTTCCAAAATACGGTATTTTCTCAAAAAAGAACAATATTGGTTAAGGTTTCTGAGTTCATGTACTTAGTCTTATGCTATGTTTTCAAAAATTTATACTAAGTATTTTCAAAAAGAACCAAATGTTCTCATTGTTGGCACAAGTATTTCTGGTGATTTTTGATATATGACAAAGGGGGAGAGGTGCGCTTAAGTTTGAAATTTTTTTTTTTACTCCCAAAGATAAAAAATGTAGTCTTAAAACATATATCATTTTTTTGTTTTCTATCCCAAGGATAGTAAGTTAGCCCTTTCAACCAATCTAACATAAGATAAGATATTGTCAAACAATAAAAAGGGGGAGATTGTTGGTGTAAGTTGCATCAGTGATGTCCTCCTCCAAGTGTTTTAATATTTTGCAATACACTTCAGTCAATGATACATAGAACAAGGGAGGGTGAGCAAAAGAGGAGTAACCAAAGTGGAAGAAAAGTCCTAGTTAACCTAGGCACTAAGACCTGGTGAGTGAAGCTGGGCACTAAAACCTGCTCGGAAGGTGGGCACGAAGTCCTGGTCGAGGACTGGGCACTAAGTCCTGGCAAAAGGCTGGGCACCGAAGACCTTCTCGGAAGGTGGGCACTAAGTCCTGGTCGAAGACTGGGCAAGAAGACCTGGCTGAGGGTTGGGCACCGAAGACCTGGTTCGGAGAATTGGGCAAGAAGACCTGGCCGAGGGTTAGGCACCGAAGTCCTAGACTTAGGGTTTGGGCATGAAGTCTTGGTCCGAGGGACTGAGCAACTTAGCTGAGTGATGACTAAGGACAGAAGTAGAGATGGGTCAGGGTTCGGTCGTCTCGAGGTACGGAAGTATCGGAAGCTAAGCAAAAGTCCACCCGAAGGACTAGGTGGCAACTGTCTCCTGAGAGGAGTAGGTGAAAGGCACGTTCTCGGGAGTGAGAACTTGCGTCGGTTAAACCTAGGGTTTCATGGAAATTTGATGTCCGAACCAAGTCCTTAAGACTAATATTGTATGTATATGTGCTTTGTGCTTATGTATCTTGGAGGTATCAAGAACCGGAGACAAAGCAGGCGAATGGCTGGAATGCAGCCAACCTAGGCGCCCCCACTAATGGGGGCGCCCAGATCAGTGTGTAAAACCCAGTGTTAGGATGAATGCCTTCAGTCCAGGCGCCCAGGATGATGGGGGTGCCCAAGCCAAAGAGTAAACTATGCAGTTTCGTGTGGTAAGCGGAATAGGCTTTAAGCAGGGCGCCCGGGAGGTCCGGGGCGCCCAAGTTGAAAGTTGTTTTGCTGATTCAAGGTCAAAACACAAGATAAGCCTTCGCTCAGGCGCCCGAGAGGTCCCAAGCACCCTGGTCAGAAGTTTTATCAGTCGTGGCGAGGTCGGCGCGGGTATAAGGTTTGACCGAGTTTATAGGGGCGCCCTTGACGTCCACGGCGCCCCCAGGAGCACTATATAAGAGGCTTCAACCCCTCGGCTTCCAACATAACTGTTGTGAGCTATTCTGATCATTCTGACCGACGACAACATGTTAAAGACATGGCTCTACTACTGGGAGGCTCCAGGAGGAAGTGCGCGGAACTTCGGAGGTCCAGATCCTCGAGCTTCAGACTTTGTTTTGTTCGGTTTACTTTTATTTAATTCTGCACTTAATTTTCAATATTATTGCTTGTAATTATCAACTGTAAGATGAGTTTTCTCCACCTCTGGAAATTTCGGAGAGGAGCCCAATAGTGGACTCACGCCGACTACATAGGCCTTGGACGTACTGACCCTGGGGGGTCGGGAACCAAGTAAATAAATCCCTGCATGTCTGTCTTGTTTTTATTTTCTGTATTTACTTTTCCGCTGTGCTACTAACGTTCTAAGTCTAGAACAATCCAAGTTTTCTACGAAGTTTCTGCGAGAGATGTTCGCAGTCGATATTCACCCCCCCCTCTATCGACGACACCGGTCCTACAGAAAGCTATTCACCCCCCCTCCCCTCTAGCTTAATGGTAAGATCCTAACAAGTGGTATCAGAGCAAAGGTTCACTCGTCTACGGACTAATCACTGGGAGAGCAAAAGCTAGACGAAGATGGAATCGAAAGGTCCGCTAAGATGGGATATTCGGATCCCACCTCCATACGATCGAGATTACTTTGATTATTCGAGGAAGTGCTTGGAGACATGGTTCCAAATGGATTGGGATCATTGGACCACATTGGTAGTGTCATTTGAAGCTCCAACGGACAAGAAGGGAAAACGCCTTCGGCCTCGATATTGGACCAAGAATCAAACGGAAGATGGAGAGGCGGATAAGGAGGTAACTAGAATTGTATTAAATTTATTATCTTCATATATTGTGTCAAATGTAGGAGAATACAAGAATGCATATGAGCTATGGATAAAAGTGATAGATCTACATGAAAATCCGGCACATGGACAAGGAAAAGAAGAGTCCAAGGAAAAGGGGTCATTGGCCCAAGAGAAGGAGAAGGACCAATCGAAAGATGAGTCAAGTTCAACATCTGAAGAGGAGGAGAGAGTTGAATCATCCACATCCTCAAGTGAGGAAGAAATAGAAGAAGTCTCCATGTCAAGAATTGAGGAGGAGGAGAGACCATCCTCAATGCCGGAGCAAGAAGGAGCTTCCACCTCCACCAAAGCAAAGTCAAAGGAGCACATAATTTGCTTTGGGTGCAATCAAAGGGGACACTACAAGGACAAGTATCCATTTAGTAAGAAAAAGGAGGTAAACCCTTAACTCAAATAGTTTGAAAACTAACATGAGTTTTAGGGATGAAGCAAAGAAGGATAAGAAGCATATAAGGTGCTTCACATGTGGTAAGCTAGGACACTACCACACCAAATGCTCATGAAAAGGAGAATTCAAGAAATTAGAGCATTTGAGAAAATGGGAAAAAAAGGAGAAGAAGAAAAGCTCACATCAAGGGGGAGCTACAAGGGTAAGGGAGGTAATCCCTAATTTGAGATTTAATTCAAATTCCTCCATGCATGTTAGAAATAATGTCAATTATTTACCTATGCATAACTTTAGATTTAAATATCATGATAGGAGTAGGGTTAATATTGTAGAACAAAATCCTAGGAAAATCATGCATCATGATAAATCCAAGGCCATTAGACCTAAGGGCCAAGACATTAACCCCAAGAAGGGAGACACATGCCTAGAATGGGTAGGTCTAGGAATGTCCAAGGTGGACATGTTGATTCTAGTTTTGAAAATCTAGAAAGGAAAAATCAAGCCTTGAGGGAAAAGCTTGATAAGTTAGAGGAAGCCCTAGATAGATTCACTATTGGATCTAAGGGTTTAGGTATCGTGTTGGTGTTGGATCGATAGAGCCGATAGAGGGGGGGTGAATATCGGTATTCTTTCTTTCGGAAAATTAAGAGCAAGTGCACAGCGAAAATAAAGATTACACAGAGACGCAGTCGTTTTTACTTGGTTTGGAGTCTGTGTCGACTCCTACTCCAAGGCCCACGGTCGTTGACCGTTTACTTTGGGCAATTCTATATTAGGCGCAAAATAGTTTACAAAGAATTGCAAATTAAGTACAGTAAACTTTTAAATAGCTCTTTTACCGACGTCCGGAGTAGATCGAATATTTCGGAGCAGCAGGACGTCGTCGGCTCGAGTTGGAAGGATTCCGAGGCGTAGCGCGAGAGCAGAAGAGCTTTGAGGCGTTGAGAGAATTGATGTCCTGAAGCCTTGGTCGAAGGCCCTTTATATAGGGCCTGGGGGCGCCCGGGACGTCGGAGGCGCCCCCACGTGGCCTTTGATCCGCAGAGGTCTCGGTCAGCGTCTATCCTCAGGATCCCCTTTGACCGGGGCGCCCGGAGCGCTCGGGGCGCCCGGATTGACCGGGTCAAACATTATCCGCTTGGCTTCGAGGGATTTTGGTTCGAGGCATGCGCATGGGGGCGCCCGGGATGCAAGGGGCGCCCGGGAGCAGCGGGGGCGCTCGGGAGCACGGGGGCGCCCGGCCCAGCAACTGTTCGAACCCCTTTTACTTGACTTTATTTTGTATGCACCTTGGGGGCGCCCGGGACACTCCGGGCGCCCTACTCAGCCATTGCCTCTCTCCTTTGAGGCTTTCTGAGCTGCAGACACACGTTCCTTCGGTCCTGCATCCATGGTTAGTCCAAAACATAATAACATAATAAATTATTAGATTATACAGCCTTAGCTGTCTTGGTTCTGACTTTGGTCTCCAAAATGGAGCCCTAGGTCGAACCGACGCCTACTGTTCCCTCGTCGGGGAACGCGTCCTCACCTACTCCTCTCGGGAGAATTTACCTGATGCCAACCGTTCCTCTGGTTGGACTTTTGCCTGACGGTCCTTTGTCAGGGCTTGGATGCTGAGCTGCCCTTCGCTCGGTGCCTAGCAATCCTTCGCTAGGTCTTGGATACTGGCAGTCCTTCGCCAGTTGCCTAGCAGTCCTTCGCTAGGGCTTGGATAATGGCATTCCTTCGCTAGTTGCCTAGCAGTCCTTCGCTAGGGCTTTGTATCCTGGCAATCCTTCGCCAGGTACCTAGCAGTCCTTCGCTAGGGCTTTGTATCCTGCACACTCAGTGAATATTGTTAGATCACAAACAAACTTAACTTTGAATCCTTTGCCAATATCAAAACAAGGTTCGATATGGTGCTTCCTGCACCAACAGTTGGGTGGTCTAAAACCCAACAATGATATATCGGGTCTGGAATATCGATCTAAGGTCTCTAATGCCAATGAAAAGAAATATGCTAGGATAGTATATAATTATGGCAAGGAGGAAAAATCCAAGAATGGCAAGGGGATGTCATTAAAAGGAATGAAAAAGGTCTTAACAAAGGAAAAGGAGTCCAAAGTTATAAAGGTTATGTTTGTAGGTCAAGAGTCACCGGAGGTATACCGGTGTGACGATCCGACTTCTCTCTCTCAAGGCGGACGCCACTTTTACTTAACCTTAACTTTACCTTATCCTTAGCCTTAGGTTACAACTACTTGACTTCCCTTACTTGCTTTGGAAATTTTTTCTTTTTTTTTCAACAAAAAAAACAACTAAAAAAATAACTTTCCTTTTATTTGCTTTGCAAGGATTTGACCCCTAGACCTCTTAGTTGTAAAATTAAAGCACTAACCATCTGCCCTACAACACTTTCTTTTTAATGGCACCAGTCGAGTGCTATAAAGCCAGTCGACTGGTATCGGCCACAGAAACATTCTGTGCGCGGCACCAGTCGACTGGCCTCATGGCAGTCAACTGGTGCATCGAACAGAAACTTTCTGCATGATAGGGCAGTCGACTGGTTCTGAACCAGTCGACTGGCACGCCTGAAACCTGCATTTACGGACTTGGGAACTCCTTTCAAGGGTCCATAATTCATACACTTCCAAAGCATATAAAGAAATAACTCCAAATCTATACTCTATACTAGTTTTATGAACATCTTAGCAACCCAAAACAAATCCATTTACTTGCAATTAGGATCTTTGCGGAATTTAAGAAACTATCAAAATATATGACATCTATTGTAGAGTTTGTACTCAACTTGGTCACTATGCATGATTTAAACAAAGTCCTTAAGCTTTACCAATCCCAAAACACAACCACAAGGTTCTACAAGACTTACCCCAATGATCTCTTCCACGGTTCCGCCGCCACTGAACATCAATGCAAGTCCCGTTCGCCTCCTTAACTTATGCTTTTTCTTTACCTTTGTCTGCAATAGAAGGAAATGCAACTAATAAGCGATTTGCTTAGTAAGTAAATCCTAACTCACAAATCTATGCGATCAATGATAAACATGCTCTTTTCAAATAATGCTTGCTTCAAAACACATGCACTTTGAAATACTTGCACATGGAAACTTTCATATACTTATCATGCTCAATCATGCTTGAAAACATTTATTAGCATTAAAACATTGGCAAATCTAACATGCTCATAATTTCTTTTGAAACTTGCTACTTATGCATTGCCATACTTTAAACCACTAACTTCCTTGCTCTTGCTCTTTAACATGCTTGTAACATAACAATGTTAACATACATAGCAAAACATATGCTCAAACTGAAAACACTTACATATACTCATATACTTCAAAATAATAATCAACTTTCTCAGGCCTTGACACTGTACCTGGTATCAGTGTACTAATGCGCGCATCCCTAATAGGTTTCGGGGTAGCTAGCCACCGTACCCTATTAGAGCTTCTTTCTTACTTTCTGTGGGCCTCTCATTTGCCCGGTACATGTCACTTTACAAAAGTAAAATACTTTCTTACTCATAATGCTTGTATTTATCAAGCTAACTTTCTTTTCATAAATCTTGCACTATAAACCTTTACCTTTTCTCACTTGGAACTTTCATCGAGCACCTTGCGTGCCCTTAACCCCAAAACTCATTTTTGGGACTTTTCAAAAACTTACTCTTATCATACTTAGGTCACATACACAAAAACCTACTCCAAATCATATTCTATGATAAAACATGTATTCTTTAGGAACTTAAAACACACAATAAAAACCATAATCTTAAGGCATGCACTTAGATCACAAACATGGTTCTACAACGAGAAATACATGGCGAAACTACATCTATTGCAGGTGAGTGATCTACTTACCCTTATCTTGAAGAAAACTCATTAAGTATCTCGAAAATCCTAGCGTAGGGCTCCTCTTCTCTTCCTTGCGAGAAAACTCCACTCCTTGGCCCTAGGGAAGAGACCCTAGGTTCTCCACTCAAGAGGAAGAAGAAGGAGGAAGAAAACCCTTGTTTTCTTCCTGTTTTCGCAGCCTCCCAACTCCTGTTCGCGCAGCCTCCCAAAAGCCCTAATGGGGTCTTAATGCAACTTAAGTGGAAGTTGAAACATCTCTTCATGAAAAGGACTTACTCACCTATAACATTAATTCGCTTCATTCTTTTTTGTGCTTGATACCCTTGCCCTGCTGGTTAGCCGAGCTTGCTTAAGGATTTGCTTCTCGCGTGGTCGCGAGATCAAACCCTACCCGACCCTTTAATTTTTTTCTTTTTATTTTAATTCGAAAAAAATGCTAGAAAATTCAGAAAAATTCCTAATAATTCACGAAAATTATTGGGTGTTACAATCCTCCCTACCTTATAAAAAGTTCATCCTCGAACTTAGAACAGCTCTAGATACCTCTGCCTCATGCTATCTTCTGATTCCCAGGTTACCTCTTCATACTTCTGATTCAGCCATAAGACTTTTACTAGTGGTACAACTTTGTTTCTCAACTTCTTATCTGCTCGATCTATTATCTGAATAGGTCGACTTTCATAACTGAGATCTTCTTGAACTTGTACCATCTGTGGCTCAATCACTTGGTTGGCATCTGGGATATGCTTCTTTAGCATTGAGACATGGAACACATTGTATATTGCTGACATCTCTGGAGGTAGCTCCAACTCATAAGCTACTTTGCCAACTCTTTTTGTCACTAGGTAGGGTCCTATGTATCGAGGACTTAGCTTGCCTTTCTTGCCGAATCTCATTACACCCTTCATAGGAGCTACTTTGAGGAAAACTGTATTCCCAACTTCAAACTCTAACGGTCTACGGCGTACATCGGCATAACTCTTCTGCCTACTCTGAGCAGCTTCTATTCTCTGGCGGATGCTCTTTATAGCTTCTGTGGTATCATCTATAAGGTCAGTCTGAGACCACATTTCTTTCTTCTCACTACCTTCATACCAACAGAGGGGAGATCTACACCTCCGGCCATAAAGAGCTTCATAGGGTGTCATACCAATAGTAGCCTGATAACTATTGTTGTAGGCAAACTCAGCTAAACACAAATACTTGCACCAACTGCCCTTAAAGTCTAATGCACAAGCTCTGAGCATATCTTCTAGAACTTGATTCACGCTCTCTGTCTGTCCATCAGTCTGGGGATGGAAAGCTGTGCTGAATTTCAGTTTGGTGCCTAACGCTGTCTGTACGCACTCCCAAAAGTGTGAAGTGAAACGACCATCCCTATCAGAGATAATGGTCTTCGGGACTCTGTGTAGTCGGATCACTTCATGCACATATAACTGGGCTAACTTTTCAATTGAGTAAGACACTCTGATTGCCAAGAAGTGGGCAGACTTGGTCAATCTGTCTACTATCACCCAAATAGCGTCACAGCCATTAGTTGTCTTTGGTAGACCAACTATGAAATCCATGGCTATGTCTTCCCATTTCCACTCTGGAATCTGAATGGGCTGTAGGACACCTCCTGGTCTTTGGTGTTCTGCTTTAACTCTTTGACATGTCATGCAGGTGCTGACATACTTAGCTATATCTCTCTTCATCCCTAACCACCAAAATCATCTTTTCAATCCTGGTACATCTTAGTGGAACCAGGATGCATTGAGTAGGGAGTTCCATGGGCTTCTTCAAGAATCTTCTTTCTCAGCTCTTCATGATTGGGGACACATAAACGGTCACCATAGTAGAGTATCCCACTGTCAAATACTCTAAACTCTTTACTCTCTCCTTCTTGCATCTCCTGCTTGATCCTTTGGTTATCAGAATCCTCAGCTTGCTCTTTCTGTATCACTTCAAGCAAAGTTGACTCTAGTGTCAATAGAGCTAGCTGCCCATCAATAATCTCCACTCCATCATCTACTATCTCCTTCTGTAATGGTGGTGCCAATGATGATAAGGACATCAAAGTGGCACAAGTCTTTCTACTCAGTGCATCTGCTACTCTATTTGCCTTACCAGGGTGGTAAAGAATCTCACAGTCATAGTCCTTCACTAACTCGAGCCACCTTGGCTGTCTCATATTGAGGTCTTTCTGAGTGAAGAAATATTTCAGACTCTGGTGATCTGTATAAATCTTACACTGCACTCTATACAAGTAATGCCTCCATATCTTTAGAGCAAAGACTACAGCTGCCAACTCCAGATCATGAGTGGGGTAATTCTTTTCATAGTCCTTGAGTTTCCTGGAAGCATAAGCTATGACTTTGCCTTCTTGCATAAGTACGGCTCCAAGTCCTAGCTTTGATGCATCAATGTATATATCAAAGCTCTTATCACCTTTGGGTACTGTAAGAATAGGAGCACTTGTCAGTCTCTTCTTTAACTCAAGAAAACTCTGCTCATAGTCTTCAGTCCACTCATACTTCTTATTCTTTCTGATAAGGGTTGTAAGTGGAGAAGCTATCTTTGAAAAGTCCTCTACAAACCTTCTGTAGTACCCTGCTAAACCCAGAAAACTTCTGATCTCATAAGCATTCGTTGGTCGACTCCAGTTACTAACAGCTTCAATCTTGGCTGGGTCTACCATAATACCTTCCTTGGAAATGATGTGTCCAAGGAATGCCACCTGGTCAAGCCAAAACTCACACTTTGAGAATTTGGCGTACAACTCCTTCTGATGTAAGGTTTGCAATACCATCTTCAGGTGTTCGGCATGTTCTTCCTAAGTCTTTGAATACACTAGGATATCATCAATAAAGACAATGACGAACTTGTCCACAAAATCCTTGAACACTCTATTCATTAGATCCATAAACGTCGCAGGGCCGTTTGTCACTCCAAAGGGCATGACCACAAACTCATAGTGCCCATATCTTGTACTGAACGCAGTCCTTGGCACATCACTCTCCTTCACTTTGAGTTGATGGTAACCTGATCGCAGATCTATTTTGGAAAACACCGTGGCTCCCTTCAACTGATCGAATAAATCATCTATCCTTGGCAAGGGATATCTGTTCTTGATGGTTACCTTATTCAAGGCTCTATAATCTATGCACATTCACATGGATTCATCTTTCTTCTTGACGAACAACACAGGAGCTCCCCAGGGTGAATGACTAGGGCGGATGAAACCCTTGTCGAGCAGCTCTTGTAACTGTTCTTGCAGCTCTTTCAGTTCTGTTGGCGCCATGCGATAAGGTGCCTTCGAAATTGGGTTGGTTCCTGGGGCCAACTCAATTTCAAACTCAATTTCCCGATTGGGAGGGAGTCCTGGTAACTCTTCAGGAAACACCTCAGGATAGTCACAGACTACCCTCACTTCTTTTTACTTTAACTCTTCTCTTTGCCTTGCATCTACTATATGCGCTAATAACCAGAACATCCATTATCTAACATTCTCTGAGCTTGTAAGGTAGATAAGAACCTTTTTGTCTTTCTCTTTGGGTCTCCAATAAACTCAAATAGAGGTTCTGCTTCTGGTGTGAACTTGACTTTATTTTTGCGGCATTCATTAGAGGCACTATACTTGCTCAAGAAATCCGTCCCTAAAATGATCGAAATCTTTCATCTCAAGGACTACTAAATCACTATAGAGCTCTCGGTTGGAAATTTGAATTAATATAGCTCGTAGCCACTGAGTAGATGCCATTACCTCTCCTGAAGGTAAGGTTGTTAAGAACTTCATCGTTCAACATTTCTGGTGGCCATTGTACTGTTTAAGTAGTGCTCAGTGATCAAAGCACTACTTATCAGTTCTTCGGAGGGTTGCAACCTCTTAACACCGCTGGCCACATTTAATGCTATCTCAGGCCTTCACATTTTCAACATTAACCTGACTCTTTCATTTTCAGTGCTAACTAGCTCTGGGCATAGATGAGCTAACCGCTTAAACATCTTCACTGCTTCATCCACGGATAGTTCTCCTTGTCTGGACTCCATGAATTCATCATGGTGCTTGTTGGTTACTCGCATGTGAAAGTATTCTTCGAAGAACTCAGTCTCGAAGTCGGCCCATGTCATCTGGCTGACATTTCTCTTGGCCTTGACTCTCTCCCACTATATTCTAGCATCTCCCGTAAGGCAGAAAAATGCACACTTTATCTTCTCTACTTCAGGCAAATCCAGTAGCTCTACTATGCTTTCTAAAGACTTGAACTATGCTTGAGCATCCCATGGTTCGGTTGTGCATGAGAAGTTCCCTGGCTTCAATATCTGCCACTAGATGAGGTATACTTCTTGTCGTACCCCCCTTGCCGGGACTACAGATGTAACCGATGGATCTTCGGTCACAACTGGTGATACTATATTCTCCATCGGTGGAGTAATGGGAGCAGCCTGCTGGTTAGCCATTAAGGTGGTAATAACTTGCTGTTGTTCTGTTAACTATTTCTATAACTACGCCACCACCTCTAAGAGATTTGGTGGTGGTACTGACTCTGCCTTTTACTCTCTAGAAGCTCGCTCCTCATTTTGAGCCTTTCTAAGACGTCAACTTGTCATTCTCTTACTATTATCTCATAAAGAGAATAATGAAATTACTTCACTAAGGACATTACATTACTTCACTATCATCATTCTCATATCATCATACTCATATCATGATATGTCATATCATGTCATCTTACTCATATAGCATATACTGATCATGCACATAATAGCATATAATAATACTAACATACTTCCTTATCATCTTTCACTTACTGATACTAGCAGTCAATAATGAAAAGTATACAAAAACTACAACATATGAACTTTTTACTTGGCAGGCGGCAGGATTGATGCTTGATGTCAGTGTGGCGGAAGGGTGGAACCTTTTGCTCTGATACCACTCTATGACGATCCGACTTCTCTCTCTCAAGGCGGACGCCACTTTTACTTAACCTTAACTTTACCTTATCCTTAGCCTTAGGTTATGTAACGCCCGCTTTTTTTTTTTCCTAAAGCGGCGTTACGCTAACATACTTAAGGCATGTAGCATCATACTGCAGCGGAATAACTTAAACGTTACATATACATGCCCCTACTACCATCCCTAATATAATGACATGGAACTTCACATATGAACATCATGCTTAATCATCATATCATAACATGCTTAACATCATACCATAAGGTTCATATCATATCATACTGGACATCTTATCATAAAGTTTCATAAGTCACTATTCGAGCATATAGGTAGCAAAATAAAGTTCTTAGCATAAACGGTTAACACATTCGATTTCATGGGCCAAGTCACCAACACACATACTTCAGGCCCTCCTGCTGCTTCCTCGTTATCCCCTTGCATGATCTGCGGTATAAGGAAAGAAGACTATAAGCACACAGGCTTAGTAAGACTCTTTCCTACTCACTAAAACATTCGTCATACATAAACTTTAACATACTTGGTGCTCTACTTAAAGCATAACATCTTAAATCACTTTAGCATGGCATGCACATAAACATGGTAAACATTCTAAGCATGGCATAATTCATGGCATACATCATAAACATAGTAGCATGGCATCTTTCATGGCATAAATCATAAACATAGTAGCATGGCATCTTTCGTGGCATAAATAATAAACATAGTAGCATGGCATCTTTCATGGCGTAAATCATAAACATAGTAGCATGGCATCTTTCATGGCATAAATCATAAACATAGTAGCATGGCATCTTTCATGGCATAAATCATAAACATAGTAGCATGACATCTTTCGTGGCATAAATCATAAACATAGTAGCATGGCATCTTTCATGGCATAAATCATAAACATAGTAGCATGGCATCTTTCATGGCATAAATCATAAACATAGTAGCATGACATATTTCATGGCATAAATCATTCATTCTCATGCATACTCTTAACATGAAACGTAAGCATAAAATCTTATCATCATAGCATAATGCATAACATGTATGAATGCGTGGGTGGAATGCATATACATATATGGATGCTTAGTTTAAAATCATACTTTTCATGAACATACTTTTTCATAAACATACTTTTTCCATAATGAATGTATGGGCAATGCATATATATCATAAGGATGCTTAATCTTTTAAAAACATACTTTTCATTTCTTAACATAATCATCATAACATCATTTGGGGTCCCCGGCTTGTACCACATACATACATCATAGCGTGCATCCCTAGTAAATCCAAGGTAGCTAGCCCCGACCTACTAGGGTAAGGACAGCATAATCGGTAGTCCCCGAACCGAGGCGCTTCTTAAGGAGCCCATCCCTGTTGCACAGCTCCGGTAGTGCCAGAACCGTGGACAGCTGCGGTAGTCCATAACCGGGGCGTTCTTAAGGTGCCCATCCCTTGGACCCATACTTCGGTCCGGTACAAGCCCATACATAAAGTAAAAATACTTTTCATGCTTCATCATTCATAAGTCATTCATAGCATACTTATCATGGCATCATTCTTATCATGAACATGATCATAACATACTTGTCGTAACATCATTCTTATCATGCATAACCATGGCATATCATTCATAAACATGGCATATCATTCGTAAACATGGCATATCATTCATAACATGGCATATCATTCATAAGCATAGCATATCATGTATAACCATGGCATATCATTCATAAACATGTCATATCATTCGTAAGCATGGCATATCATTCATAACATAGCATATCATTCATAAGCATAGCATATCATGTATAACCATGGCATATCATTCATAAACATGGCATATCATTCGTATGCATGGCATATCATTCATAACATAGCATATCATTCATAAACATAAATCACATCTTACCATAGGGCCATTGGGACCCTTACTTGGAATAAATCTTAACTCTTATCCTATTAACCCTTATTGGCCGAAACTTATGGAGGTCCATGGCCATGTGAAAATTCACATAATCACCATCCATCATCCTTATATCATGGCAACACATAAACATAAGTTGAAGTTAAAGACTCAACCCTAACCCTTGGGTCCTTGGGGTTGGCCGAACCATATGAGGCCTATAGGGTGCTCAAAAAATTCCCAAAATTTATACTTAACTTCTAAACATCATCAGGGAACATTAAATAACATTATCATGATTTTTAACATATTTATAGACATTTAAATCATGGTGGCCAAAACCCATAAACATAGGGACCTTGGTTTTGTCCCTTTCATGTTGGCCGAAACCCTAGAGTGTCCTAGGGTAGTCCAAAAATTCCCAAAAATTACACTTAACTTCTAAACATCATAAGGGAACATCAAATAACATTATCATGATTTTTAACATATTTCTAGACATTTAAAACATGGTGGCCGAAACCCTTGAACTTAAGGTTCTGGGTTTTGCTTCTTTCATGTTGGCCGAGACCCTAGGGTGTCCTAGGGTACTCCAAAAATCCCCAAAAATTACACATAACTTCTAAACATCATAAGGGAACATCAAATAATATTATCATGATTTTTAGCATAATTATGGACCTTTAAAACATGCTGGCCGAAACCTTTGAACATAGGAACCTTGATTTTGTTTCCCTTCAACATTAAATCCGAAACTAACCCATATATCATGCCAAAAATCATGGAAATCATAGGTAACTATTATACCACAGGTGAGGGAGTCTTACCTTAGTTTTCTTGATTTTTCGAACCTTGAAAGAGGAGAAGGAAGAGGACTTGGTATCTCTTGACCACAACTAATCCTTGTCACCTTGTAGGAACTTGAGATCTTGAGAGATGAGACCTCTTGTGAAGTTTTCTCCAAGGCACTCCTCCCTTTGGTGCTCGGAAAGAATGGGGAATGAAGAGGAGAGGTAATGCACTTGATTGAGAGAATAAGTAACTCCCAAAACTCCTCTCATTATAACCCATCAAGGAGGCAAATGAAGAGCCTCTCCATGACTCTTCACCTCCTTTTACCTCTTAACTATTCTCCACTTCAATTACTCATAAGAATTCCTTGTTAGGTGAGTTGGTTAAGGCTTACATGGTTGTACAAGAGGTCCAAGGTTCAATCCTTGGCTCATGCACCTTTATTTTTATTTTATAAGAGAATTTTTTGGGTCGTTACAGGTTACAACTACTTGACTTCCCTTACTTGCTTTGGAAATTTTTTCTTTTTTTTTCAACAAAAAAAATAACTAAAAAAACAACTTTCCTTTTATTTGCTTTGCAAGGATTTGACCCCTAGACCTCTTCGTTGTAAAACTGAAGCACTAACCAACTGCCCTACAACACATTCTTTTCAATGGCACCAGTCGACTGCTATAAAGCCAGTCGACTGGTATCGGCCACTGAAACATTCTGTGCGCGGCACCAGTCGACTGGCCTCATGGCAGTCAACTGCTGCATCGAACAGAAACTTTCTGCTCGATAGGGCAGTCGACTGGTTCTGAACCAGTCGACTGGCACGCCTGAAACCTGCATTTACGGACTTGGGAACTCCTTTCAAGGGTCCATAATTCATACACTTCCAAAGCATATAAAGAAATAACTCCAAATCTATACTCTATACTAGTTTTATGAACATCTTAGCAACCTAAAACAAATCCATTTACTTGCAATTAGGATCTTTGCGGAATTTAAGAAACTATCAAAACATATGACATCTATTGTAGAGTTTGTACTCAACTTGGTCTCTATGCAAGGTTTAAACAAAGTCCTTACGCTTTACCAATCCCAAAACACAACCACAAGGTTCTACAAGACTTACCCCAAAGATCTCTTCCATTGTTCCGCCGCCACTGAACATCAATGCAAGTCCCGTTCGCCTCCTTAACTTATGCTTTTTCTTTACCTTTGTCTGCAATAGAAGGAAATGCAACTAAAAAGATTTGCTTAGTAAGTAAATCCTAACTCACAAATCCATGCGATCAATGATAAACATGCTCTTTTCAAATAATGCTTGCTTCAAAACACATGCACTTTGAAATACTTGCACATGGAAACTTTCATATACTTATCATGCTCAATCATGTTTGAAAACATTTATTAGCATTAAAACATTGGCAAATCTAACATGCTCATAATTTCTTTCGAAACTTGCTACTTATGCATTGCCTGTTAGTAATATGAGAGAAGTGTCCTAAGGCAATCGCCTTATGATTGTAATCATTTACTTTAATAAATGAATATTCACTATTTGAGTATACATGTTTATGTATTTGATTGAGATCTTAAACTCATTTACTGAATGCCCGCAATACAATTCACAGCATGAGAGAATTTGTGATGAATTCACAACTAGTGATTATCTCTACATGTGCAATTGTGAAGTATTGAAATTGTCCCTAGTCGATGAATTGATAAATAAGGACACTATCAATTCTGTTGAGACTAGCATGGGTTATTCTCTAATCAGCTGATTCTCACTGGCTGGTGACATTGGAATGTCCGGAGATAAACATGAATGCTAGTTAAGGGAACTAGTTCATTGGAGTGACTGACTATAAAACTTCACATGGTAGTCTACATATAGACATGCCAGTGAAGTTCTTACTGCAGCTTAAGTGTGATGTTCCTTTGACTTGCGGTGTTCAAGTCATCTTGGTCATGGAGACTTATACATTAACATCTTAAGCAAGCATCTCCAAGGAGGTGTGGACCCAGGATGGTTGGGTATAAGCCGAAGTGCCCGAAGATGTTTGAACAGCCTACAAAGGATTCACCACTCCTTGCGAGGGGATGTATACCCAAGTCCTATCGTCGGATTGTTACTCAAAGCCTCTGGCCAGAGCATGACATGTTCAGAGTATGAGTCTCTGAAATACATGAGAGTAATTAGAATCCATTGGACGAGAAAGACATTACTTGGGCTAGGTGTGACGTAGTCAGCCTAGTGGGGACTGACACATATAGACCATGTCCTGAACCAAGTGGGTATAAGATGGTGAAGGGAATGAGACACGATTCATTAGAGCTGCTGAAGGGTTTCAGAATAATTTCTGAGGTCAACCGTTGATCTTTCGATTAATTGGGGATCATGATGTACTATTAGGTGCCACTCATGATCGTTCTATAATTGATGAATTATAGACGGCCAACATAAATCGAAAGCCTATTTAGTCACACGCACTACGAGTAATCCGAGGGATTTAAAATTAGTTGAAAATTGGATTTTCTGATCAAGAGAGATAAGTCGAATCTGAATTTATCAGAGATGCATCGGAAGCATAAAATGGCTAAGTCTTTTGAAGACTCATTGGACGAATTAAATGAGTTTAATTCGTACGGTTACGGCAATGGTTTGGCTGGCCAAAGAGGGTCCCCACCCTCTTTGGTTTGGCCGGCCACAATAAGAGGGAGAACCAAATTGTTTGGTTCAAATTATAAAATAAACCGCGCATGGTTTGTTTTATAAAATTATGGATAAAGAAATTTATATAAAGAAATTTATATAAAGAGATTTATTTTCATGGAAATTAAAATAAACCTTGGATTGGTTTATTTTATTTTATAAAATCAATAATGGATTGATTTACCATGATAAAGAAATTTATAGAAATTTATTCTTTTTATGGAAATTAAAATGAACCATGGATTGGTTTATTTTATTTTATAAAATCAATTATGAATTGATTTTTCCATGATAAGAAAAATTTATAAGATAAATTTCTTGTAAAATTTATTCCATAATAAAAGGGGAGACATGGTTGTTTTTATTATAAATTAAGTTATAATAAAAACTTGGCATAACGGAATAATTCATAGAAAAATTTATAAGATAAATTTCTTATGAAAAATTTATTCCGTTAAAAAGGAGACTTGGCGATAAAGAGGCTACTATATAAAGGTGCAAAGGCAAGGCTTGGAAATCAATTCAAGAGATCAAGGATTCTTGCCTAGCCTCTCTTCCTCTCCTTTTCTCCCTCTCTCTCTAGGGCCGGCTACCCTCTCCCACTCCTAGGGCCGGCTGCCCTCCCTTCCCTTACCGTGAGCCACCACCAAGAAGAGGCCGAAGAAGAAGAAGAATCGGTGCGCGACTCCTTCCTTCCTCCCGGAATCTTGATTCTGTTTTTCTTTTGGTGGTTAGTTTTCCATCTCTCTCTCTTGATATTTTGTCGTGCCTTTGGAGAATATAGTAGTTCTTGTCGGCACGAAACTCGTGGCTTTGCGAAGTCATCCCGAAGAGAACTCGGCGTGGACGCGAATAGAGGCGGAGCTTCCAAGGGACGCTACGGTTGGATCTCATCCCTTACTTCGAGTTACGCGAGGTATTAAGTAAATTAGTTTACTTTCTGCAAAATTTTAATTTATGATCATGTCCACACATCATAAGGTTGCATGCTAGATACATGGTTAAAATAATTTAAGAAATTATCTATGCTAATTCTTCCGCTGCACGTAATTATTTTTTAGAATTACGAACCCGTATCCATGTCAATATGCACCCGGACCCAACAGTGGTATCAGAGCCGGTTAGTGTTCGACATAATCATATAATTGTTTTGCGGAAAACTTTGTCATGATCTCAATTTTGGAAAAATTTTCAATTATGAAAACTTTCCAATTATAATAAATTTTAGATTTAGGAATTTCGAAGTTTGGAAATCCTCATGAAATTTCGCAAACGTTTGAAATATCCTAATTTCTGAAATTTTATGATAATTGTGAAAACTTCCCATTTTTGGAAACTTTCTAATTTTGGAAATATGTAAGTTTTCTTTGTACCAAAAACTTACAATTATTCTGAAAACCTATTATGAAATCTCGCAATTTTGGGCATTTTCTTTCAAGAAAGTCTAGACAAATTTATGGATCATTAATTGACAATTAAATTTGAATTGGTTTTAAATTATTAATAAAATTCTTTATTTTGGATTGAGCCTCGGGGAGCCGTCCAATTTAATGTTAGTTGTTGTAATTTAATTTCCCATTTTGAATAAAATTGTCATGTTTAATTTGGTTATGCCTCGAGAAGCGGACCAAATTGGATTTACGATAAATTTCTTTTCTTTGGGTATCTGAGCCTCGGGGAGCCACCCTTAGAAAATAATTTGTTGTAATTAATTAATCCATAAACAAAATATGTGATCAAATCTTGGAAATTTAGGATAATTTCCTTATTTGATTTAAGAGGTGATGCTCTTACATATTATTGTCTCCAAAATTAATTAGGAAAATGATTTCCTATAGAGTTTTCTTAAAAGAGATTTTCAGGAAAATAATATGTGGTTGAATTAAGGGAATTTGTCTCTTAATTTAATAAGATTTTATTTAGAGAAATCAAAGTCTTAAACATATTATTTCCGAAATTGATTATGACAATTTAGGAAATTGTTTCCCAAAACAATTCCTTGAATAAAGTATGAAATTAGAATTAGGAAATCCGGTTCCTAATTCGATTAATGAGACTTGATAAATTAAGTCACATACATACTTCCTTAAGGAAATCGTTAGTACATGACATAATTATATGTCATGAATGTGCTTAGAAAAGAAAGGATGAGACCCAAAACCCCTTACAAAATATTAAGGCCAACACCTTCCATTAATATGGTTAGAACCGGAGTTTTGTTTCTCGTTTGGGTTGATGGACACATCCATGCCCGGCTTGAACCTCAACATGTTCAAACCATGGAATTAGTTTATGATTAATATAGTTGGAGTCAGAGGTCAATCCTTAGTTTTGGTTGTTGGACACATCCAAGCCTGACTAAACGATTGAATGAGCTCCAACCATATTAAAACTATTTCTTGATTAATGGGTCAGCCTTAAGCTTGGAGCATCGATTTGTTGTGCCACAGCCAAGGTCGATGTAAAGAGAGGTGCAGTTGGGTGCTATGTATATTGTTGCATACAGTTAATGAGTTAACAACCCAATGATTTATGCAAACATTCAATTAGTTGATAGCATAAAGTGATAGTTACATATATGTGATATGTAATTGGTATTACCTACCTTCATAGCTAAGAATAACTTGATGGCCACAGTCATGGTTGTTCTTATCTATGGTTGGATATCAACCTATTTGGAGATGTTCCTACGATCTCCCGAATTGATAAAAAGGGTTATTCAATTCGAAAAATAAAAAGGATTTAATTAATGTATGTTGATGCATTCTTTATCATTCTTCTCACATAAGCTCAATTTGTATTTCTAGGATAATCACTCGATCATGTCTTCTTTGAATTTGTGTTCCATTTTGGACACCAATAAACTGACTGGGCCAAACTTCATGGACTGGCTTCGAAACCTGAGGATAGACCTCAAGGCAGAGAAGCTTGCTTATGTCCTTGAAGAACAACTTCCTAACCGTCCTCCTGAAGATGCAACTCCAGACCAGTTTCCTGAGTTGCTCAACCTGCTGAAAACTGTAGAGCCTTTTGTGAAGCAGGATCAGAAGACGGTACTGTTAGTTGGTTCCTCGAAGAAAGGTTCTAAGAGGAAGGCCAAAGAACAGAATAAGGGAAAGAAGAAAAAGGCCAAAAGGACTGAAAAGACCCCAAAAGACACTTGCCATCACTATAGCAAGGAGGGTCACTGGCGAAGAAACTGCAAGGTTTATCTTGAGTCCTTGAAGAAGAAGGCATCCGATGCCCCATCCTCTTCATGTATCTTCGTTATTGAATGTCACTCTATTTCCTCAAACACTTGGGTACTTGATACTGGGTGTAGCTCACATATATGTAATGACATACAAGGGCTAAGGAATAGAAGAAGACTCGTCAAGGGAGAAGCGAATTTGCGAGTTGGAAATGGAGCAACGATTGCTGCTGTTGCCATCGGAACATATTTGCTAAAGCTCCCTACTGGACGTGTCTTAGAATTGGATAATTGTTATTTTGTTGCTTCATTAATAAAGAACATTGTATCTATTTCATGTTTGAATGAAAAGGGTTATCATTTAACTTTTAGTAACAATTGTTGTTACATAACTTTAAATAGTGTTCTTTATGGGACCGGAACTTTGTGCAATGGCATCTACACGTTAGATTTATCCGGTGACGTTTTCAATATCGAAGTTAGCAACAAACGTGCTCGAATAGATAATCGAATAGACTCCTACACATAGCATTGTCGTCTTGGCCATGTAAGTAAGAAACGCATGACCAAATTACACCGATGTGGAATTCTGGAATCATTTGAACCCGGTTCATTTGATACATGCGAATCATGCTTAAAAGGCAAGATGGCCAAATTACCCTTTTCCGGAAAAGGTAATCCAGTGGGAGAATTGCTTGGTCTAATACATACTAATGTATGTGGACCAATGTCAACTCTTGCACAAGGAGGCTATAGCTACTTCATTACCTTTATCGATGATCACTCACGATTCGGGTATGTGTTCTTGATGAAACACAAATCTGAAGCTTTTGAGAAATTCAAAGAGTTCAGAAATGAAGTAGAGAAACAGCTTGGCAAAAGTAATAAGATACTTCGATCCGATCGGGGTGGTGAATACTTAAGTCAAGAGTTTCAAGATTATCTGAGGGACAATGGGATATTGTCCCAATGGACTCCGCCGTATACACCACAGCATAATGGTGTATCTGAGAGGCGCAACCAAACCTTGATGGACATGGTTAGGACTATGATGAATCATGCAACTCTTCCAAAATCCTTTTGGGGCTATGCACTTAAGACAACTGTTTACTTGCTAAACAGAGTCCCGACCAAGGTAGTCTCTACTACTCCATATGAGACATGGAATAGTAAGAAACCTCACTTAACTCACCTTAAGATATGGGGTTGTCCTGCTTATGTGAAGCGGACTATATCAGACAAATTGGATGCTAAGTCTGATAAATGTCTATTTATTGGATACCCTAAGGAAACGAAAGGTTACCAATTCTATCATCCCTTGGAATAAAAGGTGTTTGTTTCAAGGCATGCTGTATTTCTGGAAAAAGAATTTCTTTTACAAGAAAACAGTGGGAGTGGCATTGAACTTGATGAAGTTCAAGAAACTCCAATAGACATTACAGAGACACCTAGTCTAGACCCACAACCAATAACTCATAATGATGAGCTATCAGTTGAACCTAAAACAACAACACCTTTTCATAGGTCTGATAGGACACGCAATATTCCAGAGAGATACGGATTTCTCATAAGTGAATTGAACGACGTGTTACTCATAAACGATGACGAACCTATCAGTTATGAAGATGTTCTGAAAAGTTTAAAAAGGCACAAATGGCTTAAAGCCATGAAGTCGGAAATGGATTCCATGTACGAAAATCAAGTATGGGACTTGGTTAACCCACCTGAAGGGATTAAGCCCATAGGGTGCAAGTGGGTTTTCAAGAAGAAAACCGACATGGAAGGTAATGTTGTTACCTTTAAGGCTAGATTAGTGGCAAAAGGATATCGTCAGAAACAATGAATTGATTATGACGAAACCTATTAGCCAGTAGCTATGCTTAAATCCATTCGGATGCTCCTAGCCATAGCAGCTCATTATGATTATGAGATATGGCAAATGGATGTGAAAATAGCTTTCCTTAATGGAAACCTGCTTGAGGATGTATACATGATACAACCTGAAGGTTTCACATCGGTTGATAAAACCAAAGTATACAAGCTTCGACGATCCATATATGGACTGAAGCAAGCATCCAGGAGCTGGAACATCCGTTTTGATGAGACAATCAAAGTGTTTGATTTCTCACAAAATCCTGATGAACCTTGTGTGTACAAGAAGGTTAGTGGGAGTGCAGTCGTATTCCTAGTGTTATATGTCGATAACATATTACTTATAGGAAACGATATATCAGTCTTACAGTCAGTTAAAATTTGGTTGTCCAAAACTTTCTCCATGAAAGACCTGGGAGAAGCAACCTATATCTTTGGGATTAGAATCTATAGAGATAGATCAAAACGATTGCTTGGTCTTTCACAGTCTACATATATAGATCGAGTGCTAAAATGGTTTAGCATGTCGGAATCTAAGAAAGGTTACCTTCCCATCAGGCATGGGATCAACCTTTCAAAGTTTATGTGTCCGCGCACAGAAGACGAGAGGATTTGCATGAATAAGATTCCTTATGCATCCGTGATAGGATCTATCATGTATGCTATGTTATGTACTAGGCCCGATGTATCGTATGCTCTGAGTGTCACAAGCAGATACCAGTCTGATCCAGGAATGGATCATTGGGCGGCTGTTAAGACAATCCTTAAGTACTTAAGAAAAACTAAGGATGTGTTCCTAATATATGGAGAAGGAGATATGGTAATACTGATAGATGTGTATACTGAAAGACATGCTTCTTTTATATATATGAACATCTTTATTTTGAAAAGAGAATCACAACTACATTAGGTGCCTGTTTATATTAGTACATGCATGAAGTCCAATTACTTTGCATTGTAGATAACATGGTGTGTGGTGTCACACGGAAGATCATGTTATCAGTTCCTTGCTTAGTATAAATAGAGTCCCACAACCGAGATGGAATTGGACAAACCATCGAAATGGTTGTAGTGTAATTAGGTGTGGTTGGTCTTGACCATAGAATTATACTAGTGTGCTTTGAGTACATTGAGCAGGACCAAAACACGAGGTTATCCAATTTATACTGACTCGATAATTGGATAGGACCTCAGACTTTATTATGGAGTACAATCCCTTAATCCCGATATAATAATGGGCATATATTATTAACTATTATTTCTTTAATTTACCAATGGACGAGATCTATTCTGTTAGATCGATAGGCCCGGTAAGTTGGAAGATAATATTAATAATATGATGTGCCGTTGATTATTGACGGAATCCGTGTCCTGGTGAGTCAGGTTGATGATGCCCCCTTGATGAGCTCGAAAGGTTCATCATGCTAAACCCTGCAGGTGAATTTGATCCGGCATGATGATAAGGTCGAGTGGTACTAGTCAAGAATCCAGAAGTTAATTAATTTAAATTGTCAATAATTTAATTAATTAACGGGCATTCGAAATCTTAAACTCGGGGGATGGACGACTCATAATAAGTGGAGCCCATATGTAAATATGGGGGTTGGTGAGGTAAGTCAATGAGGGTCCTTTAGTGGAATGGATCCTCATTAATGGACCGGATACATTAGTAGGCCAAGATCCAACTCCTCCTCATTGTCCCTACCGTAGCCCTATAAATACCCCATGGTGGCATAGAACCAAGTTGATAATTAATCCAATAGATCACAAGAAACCCTAGCTTCAACTCTTCTCTCCTCTCTCTCTCTCTTCCGTCGTTTCACTCGGCGCCGCCGAAGATAATTTAAAAATTCTCTTCTCCCATTAATTGCAATGCATTCAATTAATTTTGATCTTTTAATTGAATTGCAACGCATGCAATTCCATTGAATTGCTTCTTCTCAATTGCAACGCATGCCATTCCAATTAATTACATGCGCATGATTAATTGCATGCAATTTTATTCTCCATACGTTTCTCCAAGCGTGATTAATTGCATGCACCTCACGACTAATCCCTCTCCACTCACAGATTAATAAAAAGGCATGCAATTAATCTCTCGCTAGCGAATGCAAGTTTGCGGAGGTGAAAAACTTGCGCACGCAAGTTGTAATTCACAGCTGGCAGTGGAGAAAATAGGCAGAGGAGAGGAGAAGAGGTACGGCTGCGGAGAAGTTATTTATGTGAGCAACTTGGAGTCTTCGGTGAGCAGCAGTCCTCTCCAAGCATAGTTGCATATGCGACTTAGAGTCTTGGAGTTTTCTGCTCACGCAACTCAGAGCAAGGTTGTTCATACAACTTAAAGCAAAGGTTTGTATTTGGATTATCTCCTTGGAGTAGCCGACGGCATCCCTTTGGTTAGAGATTGGTTGGCGCAAGGAGAAAGGATCAACTTGGTGATCACGGTTCTTGGTAGATCGTCGCCCACACGACGTCCAGGAGGGGAGGGTCATACGGTAGAAGATCGTAAGTTAACGCAAGGTATAATCTTTCTCGGCTCCATTCGTTACGTTATTTTGTGGCTTATATATTTGTCTCGTCATTTCATGTTTGTTATTTAATTATTTTGATTGCGAGTCATAGTCAATAATTATTTAACTGGACCCCGATCATAAACACAAAAGCCGACGATCAACTCGTCGCCTTTTCCGCGGTCGAACGGTCGAGCAAATTGCAAGACCAATTTTGGTACTTGGCTAAGTTGCAATTTGAATCGTTCGATACGGCACGAGATGGTCGATGGGAAACGACTCTCTATTCAGATTAAATTTTTTAATCCGTAGGCATAGTGAGGTCTCCCGGATCGACCAGGTATCCTCTTAGGAAACCCACCAAGCTATACCCAACAATTGGTATCAGAGCGAGGTTTCCGGCTTTGTGTGTTTGAGGATTGGTTAATTTTTACATTTTGATACATTTGATTTAGCTGGATGATATGTGGATGTGTGTAGGCTAACTTTGTGTTGCAGGCACGAGATTCCAACTTATCATGGTCAAATAATGATTGTGTGAATGGTTTTGTAAATTATTGTAATTAATAAATCCTTGGGGTTGACGAGGTGACAACACGACTGGAGGCGCATTAGAGACCAAGGTCATGAAAGTTGGAAAATCTAGGATTCTCTCTATTTTTCATATGTTGGTTATGTGCTTGTTGTGTGATTGTGCTAGTTAAAATTCCTCGTGATAAATTACTAAGTGGGAGAGGGACCCTAAGGGTCCCATGGCTTCCATTACAATCCGATAAGTGATGCGAACAAGTTTGCGTGTCGGCTCTGAGTGCCTTCCTCCCCATCGGATGGATTTGTTCTGCAGATCATTGGGTCGGAAAAAACTATAGAAAATTGTTAAAGAGCGTGTGTACTTCCCCATCGGAAGTCACATAATCAGAGATAATTTTTTTAGTGTCGTGTAATGGTGAACACTTAGATGCCAATAATAGTATCCTCCCCATCGGAGTCACTGCTATTATTTTACAGAGCCGAAGTGAACCAACTATTAATCTTACTTGTCAAAAAGTTAGGTTGATAAGATAGTAAGATTAATGGGTAAAACCTCCTCTTACGAATGTGGAAATTCGTATACGTCCACACCATCGTGGCATGCGAATTTCTCGGTGTTTAGAGGTGTTGGTTGATTTCAAAAATTTATTGTTGTGAGGAATCAATTTATTTTCGATTTCTAAAGTAGTGTGTGTTATGATTCTCAGGATTTTCAAAATGGCTTTTAACCCACTAGCTACAATACTTAAGGAGAATAAACTTACTGGACCCAACTATATTGACTGGAGGAGAAACCTTGACATAGTCCTTACGGCTGAAGAGTACAAATTTGTGCTCACGGAAAAATGTCCTGATAAGCCTAGCGACAATTCTGGTGAAGGGCAGAAGGAGCATTACAAGAAATGAATTAAGGCAGATGAGATGGCGCGATGTTACATTCTGGCATCCATGTCGAATGTATTGCAACATCAGCATCAGGCCATGCCCACTGCTTGTGATATGATGCTGAACCTTCAGGAGCTTTTCGGGCACCAGAGCCGTGCCGCTAGGCAGCTGGCGATGAAGAATCTGATGACGACCACTATGGTCGAAGGGACACCCGTGAGGGATCATGTCCTAAAGATGATGGCCCACCTCAACGAGATTGAGGTTCTTGGAGGATGTATCGACGGGGAATCCCTGGTCGATATAATACTCCAATCTCTGCCTAGGAGTTTTGAGCAGTTCCGGCTCAACTATAACATGAATAAGCATGAGTATACATTGGGGGAACTCCAGTCGGCAGAGGGGCTCTTTCGTCAGAACTCGCAGGCCTTAGTGACTCAGAAGGTTTCCTCTTCTATGCCGAAAGGCAAGAAGAAGAAGAAACAAGGAGGGTTCAAGAAGGTAGCTACATCACAGGGACATCGGACTAGCGTGAAGAAGCCGAAAGGCAAGTGCTTCACGTGTAAGCAAACTGGACACTGGAAGGCGGACTGTCTCCGTCGTCAAGATAAAGGTATTTCTTCGTGCTTAGTCGTTGAAACATGTTTAGCGGTGCTATCTACCAATACCTGGTGTGTAGATACGGGAGCCACTGACCATGTCTGCAATACTCTGCAGGGGTTCCAGGAAACCCGACGGCTAGCTGAAGGAGAAATCGTGGTCTATATGGGCAATGCTACGGAAGTACCAGCAGTTTCAGTGGGAGTTTTTTATTTGCCTTTTGAGAGAAATAAAGTATTAGTTCTGAGAGATTGCTTATATGTACCTACATTTAAAAGAATTTGATTTCAGTTTCTAAGATAATTATGGATGGATATTCTGTTGCTTTCAATAACAAAGTTGTTATAAAAAGAAATAGAGAGATTATCTGTTCGGGTACTATGATTGGCAATCTATATACTCTAGAACCAAGGACTCCCACAGAGGTTAATAGCTCATCGTCTAACCTAAATAAAAGAAAGGAGCCTTCTAAGATGAATCAGACATATCTTTGGCACCTTAGGCTTGGTCATATTAACCTTAGTAGGATTCAAAGGTTGATAGCTGATGGGCCCTTAGGTTCATTAGTGGTGGAAGACTTCCTGACCTGTGAGTCTTGCTTAGAAGGTAAGATGACCAAGAGGCCTTTCAAGGTTAAGGGGTATAGGGCCAAAGATGTGCTAGAACTGATTCATTCTGATTTATGTGGTCCTATGTCAATCCAGGCTAGAGGTGGCTTTGAATATTTCGTCACCTTCATTGACGATTATTCGAGGTATGGATACATTTACCTGATGCGCCGCAAGTCTGAATGCTTTGATAAATTCAAGGAGTTCAAGGCTGATGTGGAGAAACATCGAGGTAAAAGTATCAAGACACTACGATCTGATCGTGGTGGCGAGTACCTCTCTGGAGAGTTTAGGACCTACCTATCAGAAGCTGGGATTCAGTCCCAGCTGACTGCACCCGGTACGCCCCAACAGAACGGTGTGGCAGAAAGAAGGAATAGGACTCTTATGGAAATGGTTAGGTCAATGATGAGCTATTCAGACTTACCTGATTCATTCTGGGGATATGCTCTGGAAACGGCAGCGTACATACTGAACTTGGTTCCGTCAAAGTCAGTCCCTTCTACTCCAACAGAACTGTGGACTGGGCGCAAGCCCAGTCTAAGACATGTTCGCATTTGGGGTAGTCCAGCACATGTGCTGAAGGGAGATACTGATAAGTTGGAATCTCGTACGGAGGTATGTTTGTTCGTAGGCTATCCTAGAGGAACGAAGGGTGGTCTATTCTATAATCCTAAGGATCAGAAGGTAATCGTTAGCACGAATGCCAGATTCTTAGAAGAAGACTATGTGATGAACCATAAGCCCAAGAGTAGACTAGTGCTTGAAGAGTTAAGAGGGGACGTTCCAACTTTAGGACCAATTGTACAAGAAGATACACCACATGTCACTGCACCGCGTGTCACAGAAGATACACAGTGTTGCCTCGTCGCAGTGGGAGGGTTGTTAGAGAGC